>APFE030210772.1:2220-73803 GCA_000404065.3 Pinus taeda
AATAGATTATCACTTGGATCGTGAATCATATCCTGTAAGGGATTCGATCCATTGTTATCTTGTAGAGCACTGTCATCTTGCATGACTGTTGTTAATGAATGTTGAGTAGTCACTGAACAGAGGTTTTATGTATGATGTCTCTGTAAGGAGACTAAAATCTTTAATTGCAGTGATACACAACGTTTTGATTTGTTGAATCTTGGTAGATAGTGATACATAGGGTGATTTAGTTTGATATTGAATCGAATAATAGCATTGTAATTAGGAAGATTAGACTTAGATTAGATCCTTTATGTCTATATATTTTAGGCGCACGCCTCTAAGTCTACGCACCTTGGTCGATAATAAATATAGCCCAGTCTAGCACCCTAGATAGGACACTACAACCTCCTTCTTTGTAAAGATAGAGAGAATCATAGATGATCTTTTGGCCATTGATGAAATTGTTCCAGGCAAAGAACTTGTGATCACTGTTCTATTAGGATTACCACCTACTTGGGGTGCATTTGCTACAAGACTTAAGAGTTGGAAGGAAGCTCCCACTTTTGAAGAACTATAGACTGCCTACAATCAAGAAGAATTGAGGATCTCTCTAGTTGCCAATCCTGAAGAAGTATCAAATGTTTACACTGCTCATCACAAAGGGAACTTCAAGAAATTGGAAGGACCAAAGAAGAAGGTAGACATGTCCAAAGTAGAATGTTGTCAATGTCATAAGAAGGGTCACTACAGGAGTGACTGTCTCAACAATCCAAGAAACAAAAAGAGAGAAAGAGATGAAGCCCGTGTTGTTGAAGAAGAAGATCTAAAGAAAGCCAAACCCGAAGAATTTGATACAAGGGATTTACACTATTAAGTCCATTGCTTCTAGTCTTAGATATTCTATTTTGTATTTTTGATGTTTAGAATTTATAGGTTTTAACATGTTTTTGGAAAAGACTTTTTCTTTTGTCTTATAAGTTTTGTAGGTATCCCTCAAGATTTGGAGGGAGCCCCCAACAACTCCCAAAGATAAGTACCTAATTTCCTTTTAGTTTTTTGTTTCATGTACTCTTTTAGTTTTGATTATATTAATACTAATCACCATTCTCCCTCTATTGTCTTGATTAGGAAGACATCTGCCATGACCTCAAGGAGTATGGAAGAAAGCCACTCAAGACAAGGTTTGTCAAGAAACAAAGGTATGAATTAAACTACAAAACAATGATTTCTTTATAGTAAATCTTTAATCATTTGATAATCTATTACTAACATTGTTGTGTCTAGCTATATTGAATCATATTGATTTTTGTTTTGGGTGATTCATCAATTGATAAATCTACCCCACTCCTATTCGTAACTGATTTTATAGAACCCTAGACAGGTTCTCTGGAAAACCCTAACCTAAGGGTATGCTAATGTGAATGTCTGAAACTCTAAACTGCTTAGGGATATTAAGAAAGGCTATTTGAAGTTTTTATTGATGATGTCATGTCTAGGATTTTGGTATGATCAGGAAAAACCTAACTTGTTAGGGCTGAATGATAAAGACTAAAATCCCAAACCTTTGGAATATTGGTAATCTTGCATTTGCTATATTGAAACCCTAACTCATTAGGGTTTGGTGGAATGTGTAAGCAAGACCCTTATAATGTCTTAGAAATGATTTCCTTGGTATGTGTGTTTTTAATCAAACCCTAGTCTAATCAAGTTTTTTGTATGTCTAACTCTTATTGATCTTTGTGAAGTTGGGTTTGACTAACACGTGATATGAAATGCCTATGCATGATGATGAAGTCCTAGGTTTATGAGTTAACCTATTTGTCGGTGGTCATGAATCCTAGGGTTTGGAACTAAGCCCTAGTCAAAATTTGTCTTTCTAAGATGATAGTATTTGTGAAATTCTAGGGTTTTTGGAGTTGAACCTTAGTAGAAGTAAAAATATCTTATGTATGATGACAATATGATGATTTGAGATCTGTGTAAGATTTTTGAAATCTGAGTTTTGGTTGGGATTGATGTTTGATTGAAAATTTGGGGTTTGCAACTAACCCTAGTGGAAGCTAGTCATGTTAATGACTAAGTTGTGATTGGTTTTAATTAATATTCTTGTATGATATCTAGGATTTGTATGAAATCCTAGTGGAGGTCTAATATATGAATCCTTAAAGTTGTTAGATGCCTTGTAGATCTATATTTGTTTAAACTGTTTCTAGGATTTTCTATATGTTGTAGTTGTGAAAATTCTACCACTGTAGCAACTGATTTACTTTTCCTACTTATTTCATCATAAGTTATTCTTGAAATTACTTCAATAATCATTAAAATAAATACTGCTGCAGATATCACATTGTAATACAGAAACAAAAATATGCACACATTGACACGGTGATTTTGGACTAATGTCCCTGGAAAAACCCAAAGTGGGAAAACCGGTGCAGCAAGGGAGGATTTTATTATTCAACAATTTTCTTGAACAACAGGGTGCCAAACTGGCTTACCCACAGATAGAAAAAATTTCCAACACTTTCCTAAACCCAGAGTAGGCCCTACTGACCTCTGCATTAGCCTCTCTGCGCTTCTGCGTCACTCCTGCAGCCTCTGCGTGGATGACGCAGGCCCTTCTGGCTTTGCGCAGTCTCTGCTGCCTTTGCGTGGCTTCCTCTGTTTCTCTGTCTACTTCTTCTATGCTGATCTCCTGTCTCTCTATTCCGTACTTTCTTCCTCTTGACTGCTCTCCAGACCATTGGTTCAATTTCTCAGCAAACCCCGCTCCAAAAATTAAACTCATTGGTCTCCCTCAGTGTGTTCTCCAAGTGCCCCTCAAGCCTCCTCTTATACTTTTTCCATTGACATCTCAACGGTCGAGATTAAGTCTCTAATCAATGGCTAAGATTAGATCTGGCTTGATCCATGTTTTTTGGACCATTCTAACACAGATTCATGTTAATACACATTAATATTTTATTTTCCCTGAGTTTAGACTTACGGACTCCATTAAAAATATTAATTATTTTAATATCTCCTTATCTGTTTAGAATCTGCCCAAACCATTTCTGTGTATTCGAGATCTCATGTGCCCCAACCTCTCCACCAAATTTCGTGGCTAGAGCACATCCAATTCTACCCCAAATAGACACTCCCTCTTAGCGAGGATTATGCTCTAGCAATACTCCTCACTGAGTATTACTCTGATCATCCAGCATCGGTACCTTTGTTGATGCTAGGCCTCCGTGCCCAACATCCTCTGTACTGCTGCATCTTGTACTGATGCCCATGGTTCTGCCACTACCACTGCTGCATCTGTACGACAACTCCCTCTGCATCTGTGTTGTTGCTGGTCCTTTCTCCCAGCACTACATCTGCACTGCACCTTCCTCTACATCTGTGTTGCTATTAGTACTTTCTCCCAATACTGCATTTGCACTGCAACTCCCTCTACATCTGTGCTGTTGTTGGTCCTTTCTCCCAACACTGCATCTGCACTGCAACTCCCTCTTCATTCGTGCTGCTAACACACTACTTCTGAAAGGGGTTCTTTACCATCCCCATCTTTTCTCTGAAGTAGTCAAATTTTGACTTTCCAAGGGCCTTGGTGAGGATATCTACCACTTGTTCCCCTGTAGGAGTGTAGCTCAACTGTACAGCTCCTCGTTGGACACAATCTCTGACAAAGTGACACCGGATATCAATATGCTTTGACCTATCATGAAATACTGGATTCTCAGAGTTTGATGCAACTCTGATTATCACACATGATCCTGGTCGCCTCCATATTTCTTTTGAATAGGTTTACCAGCAGTTTTCTAAGCCATATGGCCTCACACGAAGTTGTGCTTGCTGCCATATATTCTGCTTCAGACGAGCTTAGAGCCACAAACTTCTTTTTGCTACTGCACCAGGAAGTTATTCCTGATCCAATGTTGAAACAGTACCCAGAGGTACTTTTCCAATCCACTGAACTTCCTGCCCAATCTGCATTAGTAAATCCACTCAACCTAATATCCTTCCCCTTGTTGTACAAGAGCCCATAATCAACTGTTCCTTGTAAATACCTGAGAACGTGCTTGGCTGCTGCCCAGTGAGCCCTCTTTGGTTCCACCATGAACTGACTGAGGGTGTTGAAAACATAGCAAATCTCTGGCCTGGTATTGACTAGATACATCAGGGACCCTATGAGCTGTCGGTATAGGGTGGGATCGACATCCTTGTCTTCTGATGCATCAATCTTCTTCCAGTTGGTGATCATTGGCATAGCCATAGGTCTATAGTCTCCCATTTTGAATCTTTTCAGGATTTCTGTAGCATACCTTCCTTGCCCAAGGAAGATTTCTCCTTTCTGCTACCAAACTTCCAACCCTAGGAAATAGTTCATTCGTCCTAGATCCTTCATATCGAACTTTGTGGCTAGATTCTTCTTGTAGTCTTCAATGAGTTTGGATGATCCTGTCAGGAAGAGATTATCCACATATAATACTAAGATAAGTGGCTTGCTCTCTACGACCAGATAGTAGAGATTTGGATTCACGTCACTCTTGACAAACCCCATCTTCTGCAAGTAGCCATATATTCGACCATACCACGCTCTTGGTGCCTGCTTCAGCCCATACAAGGCTTTCTTCAGTCTGCATACATGAGACTTCTTCTCATGAGTTTCAAAGCCCTCTGGTTGTTCAATGTATAATTCTTCTTCTATCATTTAGAAATGCCGTCTTGACATCCATCTGATGGATCTCCCATTCCATCTAGGCTGCAAGAGATATCACGGTCCTAATAGATGTATACCTGGCTACCGGGGCGAAGGTTTCCTCATAGTCAATCCCTTCCTTTTGAGCATACCCCTTAGCCACAAACCTGACCTTGTATTTTTCAACATTGCCGTCCGCAACATATTTGATCTTGTAGATCCATCTTGAACCTACCACAAATTTGTCTTAAGGCCTTGACACCACCTCCCAGACATCGTTTACCATTATGGAGTTATACTCCTCCACCATCGCATCTAGCTAGACTTGATGTTGAGCTGCCTCCTTGAAGCTGGCAGGCTCACCGTCCTGAGCTACTAACGCTTGATACCCATCTCGTTGTTTTCGTTCCCTTTCACTGTTCCTTGGCTCTCTGATGAAGTTCTTTGCATCACGTAGAATTTGACGAAGTTCCCTGCTGGTTCTTCCTCTGCCAACAGGCGCTTCTGTTCGCTCCTTTTCCTCATCCCGAGAATCTTCCTGATCTGAGGAAGGATTCTTCACTTCCATTGGTTGAAGAGGCATGACCAACAGATCCTCTTTCGATTACTCCTTGGAAGGCATTTTGCGAGATCTACTGAAAGTTCTGTCCTCCATGAACTTTACATCTCGTCGTACTACTACCTTCTTGTTCCTTGGAAGATAAATCCTGTATGCCTTAGCGTTCTCGCTATATCCTGCCAGATACCCCTTTTTTGCAGTCTGATCCAACGTCTTCCTCTTTTTTTCGGGTATGCGACAATATGCTAAACTCCCAAATTTCCTGAAATCACTGACTTCAGGTGTCTTTCCAGTGAAGACTTTCTCTGGAGTAATCTTGCCCAATGCCCAATGAGGGGTCCTGTTCCAAACTTAGACAACTGTGTTGCATGCTTCTGCCCATAGGAATTTTGGCATATCCTGATCATACAGCATGGCCCTAGCTGCTTCTACAATAATCTTCTTTTTCCTTTCTGCCACCCCATTCTGCTCCGGATTGTAGGGAGCTGCCCACTCTCTTCTGATGCCCTCCTTAGCGCAATAATCAGTGAAGTCCTTATCGACATATTCTCCACCGTTATCTGAGCGCAAGACTTTTATTTTCTTATCTGTCAAATTCTCCACTAGAGCCTTGAACTCCTTGAATCGACATAAAACCTCATCCTTGGTTTTCAGAAAATAGATCCAAGTTTTCCTCGAGTGGTCATCAATGAAGATAAGGAAATACTCGACACCACTGAGAGTTTTGATAGACATAGGTTCGCAGATATCTGAGTGTATCAATCCTAGTACACTCTTGGCCCTGTGGTTGCTCCTAGGAAATGCCACCTTGGCATACTTTCCTAGAGCGCATCCCCTGCATACATCATCTTGTTCAGTACTCAGGTCCGGAACTCCTGTTACAGTGCTCCTGAGAATTCTCAGGGCTCCATGGTGCAAGTGACCCATCCTTCTGTGCCATAGTTCATTCAAGTCTTTGTCCCCATGACTGCCTATTAGTGCCATTGGAGATTCTAGTTGTAATCTGTACAACCAATTACTTTTGTTCTCGATCTGCACTTTCTTTTTCCAGCTCGGGTGTTTGATGTATACCTTTTCCTTGATGAAGTAGACGTCATAGCCCTTGCCTTTGTAGTTGTGACACGAAAAGTAAGTTCATCCCCAATCCTGGCACATGCAGCACATTTGTGGCACGAAACCGCTCTCTCGATTCTGTCTGAAAAACTATGGTACCCTTTCCTACTGGAGTACACTTTGCCTTGTTCCCTATGGTGATCTGAAAGTTCATCTTCTCTTCTCGATATTCTGAGAAACAATCCTTGATTCCCGTCATATGCCACGAGGCTTCACTGTCTATATACCATACTTTTGATGATGCAACACTAGTCATGCACGCCACTTCTTCCAACCTGGAAGCCAACATAGAGAAATCCAATCTCTCTCTCTCTTGTGCAATCTTCTGAAAATCTACGTGAGTCCCCTGAGGTGGATGCCTCTACATCGAGGTTTCGACCCATAACCGATTTTCCCTTTCTGTCTCTGATTACTTCCTTTGATACCATGTGAAAATTCTATCACTGCAACAACTGATTTACTTTTCCTACTTATTTCATCATAAGTTATTTATGAAATTACTTCAACAAACATTAAAATAAATACTGCTGCAGATATCACACCGTAATACAAAAACAAACATATGCACACGTTGACACAGTTATTTTGGACTAATGTCCTCGGAAAAACCTAATGTGGGAAAACCAGTGCAGCAAGGGAGGATTTTATTATTCAGCAATTTTCTTCTACAATAGGGTGCCAAACTGGCTTACCCACAGATAGACAAACTTCCAATACTTTTCTAAACCCAGCATAGGCCCTACTAACCTTTGCTACAGCGTGAAACCCTCTGCGTCAGCCTACTGAGGCTCTGCGCAGCCTCTCTGGGCTTCTACGTCACTCTTGCAGCCTCTACGTGGATGATGCAAGCTCTTCTGGCTCTGCACAGTCTCTGCTGCCTCTGCGTGGCTTCCTCTGTCTTTGCGATTGCCTCTTTTGCGCTGATCTCCCGTCTCTCTGTTCCGTACTTGCTGCCTCCTGACTGCTCTCCAGACCACTGGTTCAATTTCTCAGCAAACCCAGCTCCAGAAATTGAACTGACTGGTCTCCCTTAGTGTGTTCTCCAAGTGCTCCTCAAGCCTCCTCTTATACTTTTTTCTGTTGACATCTCAACGGCCGAGATTAAGCCCCTAATGAACGGCTAAGATTAGATCTAGCTTGATCCATGTCTTTTGGACCATTCTAACACAAATTCATATTAATACACATTAATATTTTATTTTCCCTAACTTTAGACTTAAAGACTCCATTAAAAATATTAATTATTTTAATATCCCATAATCTGTTTAGAATCTGCCCAAACCCTTTCCGAGTATTGGAGATCTTATGTGCCCCAACCTCTCCACCAAATTTCGTGGCTAGAGCACATCCGATGCTACTCCAAATCAACAATTCTAAGTACAAGAAAATTAAATTGCTGCAAAAGTAAATGACTCAAAACACATCAAGATAACAAAATAAGAAATTGCAAGTAAAGTAAAATGATGATGTAAATGTGCTTTTGGTTGATTTTATTAGTTAAATTCTAAAAGCAAGATTTCAATTAAACTCTAATCCTCAGACCTCACCCTCGCCCAAAAATTAGGATCTCACAGTGAGGAGTCAATAGTGGTGGAGGGTCCCTAAATGTCTATACAACCAACTTAAGTTGGAGGTTAATTTTGAATGAGGCTTTGGAAATTTGTAAAATGCAACTAATTTAATATGCCTACTATGTCATGCAAGTAAATTTGCAAAAGTCAAGTAAATGATGGAAATTGCCTTAAACACAAAATTGCATACACATGTAGGATTTGTGAAAAATATTTGCTTTGCCTTATGATAGTTTTGTGATTTACCAAAAAACAAATAAAACTTGAGAGATGCCTTGCATGTAAGTAAATAACAATGCTGGTGATTAAGTGAACCCAAGATTGATTAACTTTGTAAAAGAAATGGACTTGAATTTGCAATATGAAATTAAAATGACTTATAGAAAATTAAGTTAATGAACATGTGAAGAGTAAATTGTTCAAAGTAAAGTGCTTGTAGCTCAAATCCACATATAAAATGGAGAATGCAAAACCTTAAATTGAATTGTAGCAAACTTATTTGAACAAAATAAAAATGTGATGAGTGAGGTTGTGTAAATTTTAAGTATGCAATTGAAATGGAAAACGAGAAGATGCAAAAGTTAATTCACCCACATGTTTCTCTCCCTAAATGGAGAGAAAGGATGCCATGAGTAAAACCCAAGCTCCCACAAGAAAAATAGAGCTTTTATTAGCTTTTTACCATGAGTAGAAGACCCCTTAATGGGCTACCCAAAAGATGGAAGAGACAATTACAAAATAGGAGTATATATGAACCAAGATCTCCTTCCAAGAAGTGGCAACCCCAATGGCCAAGAAAGAACTCTTGAAATCTGAAAATTACAAGTGCACAAAGGCCCGTGGGCAAGCTAATTTGCTGTTATCCAAGATTGTTCACGACCTCCCTAAAGTTGATTTTCAAGTGCTCATGGGGTCCTACAACAAATAGTTAGATTTTCAAACTTTAGCTTCCTCAATCCTGTCAACACAAAAGGTGAGCATAGTCCATAAATAGATTTGAATTTTTTGCAAAGCCCACACTCAAACTTAATGTAAAACAAAGAGGAATGTTAGCAAATATAATCTACAAATATTCTACAAAATTTAGACTAAGGAATTGGAGCGAAACTCCAATTCTTGCCTAAATCTCAACATGCTCTTCAGTAGCGAAATAAAATCATTATTAGCACAAAAAATTGAGACAAATGATTTTAATTGAAATCGGATTTTGAAACACAAGCTAAAAGCCAAGGATCCCCGCAACACAAAATCGTAAGATGAGGCCTTGGGAGATGACAAATGCGAGTTCTTTAATGAACATTCTCAAGAGTGGGACGATTCCTTCAAGAATTTCCCCTCACGCTTGAGGCTTGATCCAAGAGATGTCTCTACACAACTTCAAATAAACTTTAGATCCACATGGGTTAAAAGAAATACAATGGTAAAGAGATCTTAGAGATTTATTGGAAAATCAACTAAAACTTTATCTAGAGCAAACTTTCAAAACCACATGCCAATGTGAGATAACTGCACATTAACAAATCTCTAAAAGCATAATGGAAATTAATGAACACAATAGCAAGCAGAAAATGAAATACAATGATCAAGATATTACCTTGCTCAAGAAGAACAACACCTCATATCTGAAATCCCAAAGTCTTTTATTGCAATAGAACATAAGTGTACATAAGAGCAGCGATTCCCCAAGCATAATAACTCATTTTCAAATTGATACAAATGAGAGCTTAAGGCTCTATTATATAGAACTATGGGAGCCAATCCCAATGTAGAAGTGATTAAAAAAATGGCATGAGGTGACAATCCCAAAGAGAAATTCAAATTTGTTGAATGGAGCTCCAATGCCAAGTGTAAAAACCAAATTTTGGCAAGTGGACATAATTTTCTTCTTCCCTTATGTACCAAATTCGAATTTTATGATGGAATGACAAGTGTATATGGGTGATAACCCATGCGGGGACAATTTCCCACAAAAATATCCACAAAATATTCTCTCAAATCCTCCCAAATGTACATTAACTTTACGAATTCGAATTTCCAAGTAAGCAACTTTCTTATTTAATGCCAGAAATTTGATTTTATTTGAACACGTTTTTTCCTTGATTTTAGGAGTCCACATCACCTTGGGACTTCACTCTAACTCCCCCATAATTTTCCACCTTATTTCCACAACATTTAGCATGTGTGGATATTTATTTTTCTCCATTTATTTAATTTCTGGCTTAATTAATTGCTAGATTTCCAACTAAACTCAGGAAAAATGGGTTTTGAGGGCTCAAAACACATTTTTAACCCCTCAAATTGTGTCATAATAGAAAGTTGAGGGTGGGAGGTGCAAATTTCATTACTCATACCCCATACAACTTCTCTAGACATCACTTATCACATTACAAATACAGTTATTAGCAATTTCCGCAGCGCGGAAATCTAAAAATTTAAAAAATGACTACCTAGACCTAACCAAATTCCATGATTTTTTTTTTTGTGATTTAGTATGGTAATATATATTGACTCTAGACACTAAGATGTGTTAGGGGCTCAACCTTCAAACTGTCACTGCGACTTTGGGGTAAAAAGTGAGTGAAAAAACCTAGAAAATTATCCGCCTCTGAAAAAGAAGGTATAATTAACCAGATAAAAAAAAACACTCTAAGGTGTACTCGTTTGTTGATTGAGTCTCAACATCCTAGGCCTGTTACAGACTCAAAACTCATCATTACTAGTATCACTTATTACAATTCCCCGCAGCGTGTGGAATCTGGGTACAAGAAAGACGACAAGAAAATAGTAGAGTTTAAAAAACTCTATTAACTGATGATATCTGATGGTACAAGTGTCCTCTGGATCATCCTTGGGCATGGAGTTTTTCATATAATCATCAGGTGCCATTCTAGTGGTCAACATTTGGCTCCATATGGGGATGCATGCTAGATGCAACATGATAGTGTGCAAGAACTTGGAATCTGCATCTATTGACAAAAGACATATATTAGCAGTATCCATTCAAAATATCATCAAATGAAATCAAGTACAAAAATGAAGAAATGAAAATTTATTCTAAGAGCATAAATGACAATTTATTCTTGAAATAAAACTAATTAAATAAAAATGACAAGGGATAAGGTTAGAAATATGATACAAAAAGATGTCCCAAGGCATCAAATGTCCTCAATGAAGTTCGTGTTGAGAACTTGCTTACTTTCCGGCAAATCCATGGGTGGTTTTTCTGATGTGCCCTGTCCAATTCTGAATATCTTAGGACTTTGATTTGTCCCAACACTGTGTTGTACATGGTTATCAAATTTACCAAATCCTTTCTGCTTTTTTCTTTTCTTCTTAACAGATAATGATGTTGATGTTGATGTGATCAAAGTAGACCTTTCTGCCTAATCTTGAGATGCTCAGATGGAAAATTCGAAGTATCCAAGACTTCTTTGACCTGCCTTTGTCCATTCTGCTTTTGCTCTGACGTGGGTGATGGATCAATCTCATAAGTATAAACCCTATTCCCCTCAGTTTCCTTGCTATCCAAGTCTCCATTAATTAGCCGTTTTTCAATGGAGTAAATGACCTCCTCATAATGAGATGAAGATTGCTTCAATGGACCGGGAGGCTTATGATTTGTTTATTTTTTCTCTTCCCATTCGTCATTTAACCTAAGTTGGAATTTTTGTACCTGTAATCTTTCCATTTCATCCAACCTATTCTGAAAAGTGACTTGATTAGCCTTCATAACACTTATTTCATTAACATGATTTGTTTCCATGGTGTTGATTAATTGCACTTGTTTTTCTTCCATGGTGAGCAACCTATTTTGAAAAGTAGCCATTTGATTAGAATGATTGACTTCCATGGCTTTTATTACTTGTGCATGATTTTTGTCCATGGTCTTAATGAGTTGAACTTGGTTGAGTTGCAAATCCTTAATCATCTGAGTCAACCCCTTGATGAGGTCCTTATCATTCTCATTTGCTTTTGCTTTGATCTTTCTTTCATCTCCATATTTTTCTTCAAAGGCATCAATGATTGATTCTAGAGAATCAAAACTGTTAGCAGGTAATTCTATGAGTCAATCCATTGCATTTCCATCTAGTGAAAAGATGAAAAGTCTCATTTTAACATCCTCATGGCTAATATCATGGCACCATTTGCTCACACAAAGGTGGAAATTCCTAAGTTGAGTTTCAGTACTGATGGCATTGTTACCTAGAAAACAAGGCAACTCTTCAATAGCCTCAATGGCTTCATCTGGAATAAAATTCGGATAGCCTAGAATGTTAGTAAAATCACAAGAGGCAAACAAATCATTCATGATGTCATGCTCACTTGACCTTGAAAGAGAAAATGGATACCAAAGAGAGACTCCTGTCCAATATTAGCAAGAAGTCTACAAGAAGCAAACTTCAAGCAGAAATCCTTGCAAAAAATGAAATAAGTGGAGTCACCACTTGACCAGGAATCTAACTCTAAAGTCCACCATGCAAAAACTAAAAGTTAGTTGATTTCCCAGGTACAAGAAAGCTTGTCCCTAGCAACGACACCAAAGAATGTTGACCATGCCGCCTACACCTACTTACAAGTCAGTGGGAAAAGCCTTCAACCCCACAAAATGTAGTTAGTGGCAGGGAACTCAGAGAAGGAGCTGTCACACTGTTCCCGACTCTACATATCTAAGCTATCTCCTAGGTTAGCTAAGGGGGGTGGTTCCTAATGAAAAGTTAAGTTAAAAGTGATATGAGGTTCTCAGTGTGGAAAAAGTCGGGATTAAATCCCCAAAACGCGATTTTTTGCCGATTTTTTCCCAGTCGAAAAAGTCGGGATTAAATTGGGACTTTTCAAAAAATCGTGGTAGTTTCTTTAATGATTTTTTTGTTTGTTTGAAAAAATCGGGATTTTATTGAAAAAGTCGGGATTTTTTTTAAAAATGAATATTTTTGTATTTTTTTTAATTTTGCCGACTTTTTGCCAACTTTTTCGAAAAACTCTTGACTTTAACGACTTTTTCAACTTTTGGACCCTTGCCGATTTAATCCCGACTTCGACTTTTTCCACATTGGAGGTTCTAGGAGGAAAGCTAAGTCAACTGACACGTGGATTCAGGATTCGATGGATACATGGATTCGAGTGTCAGATATGAACATGTTGACCCCCCATAATAAGACACATTCGGATACGTTATATATTATTTTCTTAAAATATATATTGAAACTTAGATATTTCTTACACAAATTCCCATTCATGATACAAATTCATTGATTTCAAACATAGATCTTCATCTAGATGTAAGTTTTACTGTTTACAAAGTAACATTATGCATAGTACATACAAAATTCAAATACAATTGTAATTTGTGACATGCCACATAAATGATAAATGATAAATTCTGAATTCATAATACATATTCAATTCATTAGCGATCCAATAGGAGAAAGACAAGACAATAAGATAAAGATACTGACAACTGTAGTATTCTCATTAAGTCATCAAAATCAAAATGTGTTACATAGGTAGTGCAATGCCAGTGGAAAATAGAAATAGAAAATACAAAACAACTACAAGTATACAAGCCTCAAGGCAGTAGGTAGCTCATAACTCATGAGATCAATCCTCATAGTCATCATCAAAATCAACATCATTGTCCTCATCATCATGGTCACCACTGCTCTCCTTTGTTGCATCCTCCTCCCATGTATCCAAAGTCATCTCTACATCTGCTAGTGTGGAGGATGACCCCTCTATAGTATTACCATCATAAAATGTGATAGGCTCTAGCACTGGATCATTGAGATCCATGTTGGCCAATGCCAACTCAAAATTGCTGTCCATACCCATATCATCAGGAAAGACATCCCACATCTTTGTCCTTCCCTTCAACCACTCATCTCTCTGCCTGTAAATAAGACGAAGGTTGGTGTGCACATACACCATCGTCTCTGCCTTGGACTGCTCAAGCCTGCTCTTTTTAACACTATACAAATTCCCATATGTGCTCCAATTCCTCTCGCAACAAGAGGATGAAGTCACCTGAGAGAGGAGCCTCATGGCCAACTGTTGTAGAGGAGGGCTTGTTGCTCCATGATTTGCCCACCAAGAATAGGGCTTCTTAGCCCCCCTGTTGCTAATCAGATCATATCCTGCAAATCGACCAGTGCCAGTGGAAAACTCTGCAAAGGCATCCTCCACCTCATCAAGCAATGCTCTATCCTGAAAAATCCACCTAAATGCATCTTTCCTCCCATGTGAGATTTCACCATCCATGTGAGGAGGGAATCTACAGGAAGGTCCACCATTCAACAACTCATGGCTGTAGTATTTTGGGTTCAATGAGTGAGCCAAACAATGTAAAGGTGTGCAACTCTTGTCCCATCTGCTGACAAGAATATCCTGTATAGTGGTGAAGAAGGCTTCTGGTGATGTCTCATACACAAGGCACTCACTCTGTAAAATAATGCTCCTCACTGACTCGATCATGGAATCCCATCCCTCATAAACCTCTCCTAGGATGGGTTGGTTTGAATCTGCAAATCGAAGCAAAGAAATGATAGGGTCCATGATCTGAATAAGTAGATCTACCCTCTCCCACAAAGCATCATCTAGCACTGTGTCCTTCATTCTTTTAAAGGCTACTTGATCTGTCTTTCTCCAAAAAGACCAAAACTTTGAAATAACCATCGCCCCAAGAGCGGTCTTGACCTCTTTCAACCTCTTCAACATGATGAATGAAGAGGCAAACCGTGTATCCGCAATCTTCGACAATGATAGATTGTTGTACTCCTTGTAGATAGTGAGGGCATTTGTATGATTTTGTACAAAGTTACGGATATGCCGTGCATCCTCAATAATGTTACCAATCCAAAGCATATCAGAAGCAATGGATTTCAGTGCTAAGTTCAATGAATGGACAATGCAAGATGTCCAAAACACTTATGGATATTTAGCTTCCACAATTATGCCAACAACCTTGCAAACAAGTGCATTATCTGTAATGATTTGCACACAAGAATCAACACCTACATCTTCAATAACTTTAATAAACAACTCACCCATATATTGTGCATCCTTGTATTCTGCAAGTGTATCCATTGCTTTCAAGAAAACTGTACCATTCAAGGAAGACGCCATGAAGTTGATGAGTGGGTGTCGTGTTGGATCTGTCCATCCATCAGAAAGAATGCTAACCCCAGATGTTGGCCATGATGCTTTAATAGGCTCAAGCATTTTTTGCACCTCTTTTTTTGCCTTTGTCAACAATGTGGTTCTAAGCTTATCTGAACCAGGAGACACATACCTTGATGGAGTCCTTTGAGTTAGAGCTCGACACATCTCAATAAATAGAGGTGAGCGTGCAACATTAAAGGGTATGAAGTTTTGATAGAAAAAAGGGCAATGGTGAGATCAAGCTCTTCCTGTTTCTCCTTTTGAAAAATTTTGTTCATTGGACCAAGTGAAATTGCCTTTCTTGTTGTTGCTTGTCCCCCACTAGAACTTTCAAATGGGAATTTGTTGCTGCCTTTTTTCAAAAATGGAAGGGGGTCATCATTCTTGGTTTTTTATTTATTTTGCAACCATATTTGCCATACCAACATTGAACTCTCTTTCCATTTCTTTCCTTTTTTGTAAAGCCACTTTTGTACAAGCTCCAACTCCACAACCTGGTAAAGCCAACAAATGGCCTTTCACATGAGAATGTGTTCGTGAAATTATTGTGGCAAAAGTTGCATTTCCAATTCACATTGCCTCTTCCTTTCACCTTGCTGCTTGTCCCTTGCTCATTTGTGACATATTTCAACAAGGGATATTTCTCAATGTTACATTGAGGAGGAAGTCTTCCCTTAACATTACTTGCAATAAAGGGAATACTTGTAGTAGACTATGATGATATTGGAAGAGGAGGGGTATCTCCAATGGGGACATTCTTCCCCTTCTTTTGTCCCTTCCCTGTTGCCCTTGAAATACTGTAAAAAAACAAAAAATGCATAAATTTATAAAAGAAATGCATATGCAAACTGCTGTAATAAAAATGCAAAAAAAATAGAGAGGAAATGCACTTACCTATTGCTTGAATTTCCTTGAAAACGCTCCCACACCCTTTGCTCCTTGCTCCAAAACACTCACAACAAACCCACAATAAACCCACAACAAAATAGAGAAGTGAAAGTGAAACAAAACAACAACAAAATCACCTTTTTAATGTTGTGCGAGTGACTTTTTCCAGATTCGTGTCCGGAAATTGGGACACGTCGTGTCTGATTGGGACATGCTATGGATTCAATCGTGTCCCAATCAAACACGACGTGTCCCAATTTCCGGACACGATTTGGCACGAATCGTGTCAGATTCGACGGATTCGCGACACATCGACCTTTTTGAACGAATCCAGTTTCATAGGAGGAAAGTTAATTTGGATTACTTGTCAAAAATAACTTGTTTCCAAGAATTAAGCAAGCATATAAATGCACAAATTTCAATGATATATTCAAAGTATAAACCAGTGCATTCAAGTAGATAACAATAACTTGCTCAAAAAATGAAATCAAGATACAATGATAGACAATTCAAATGTTAGACCAAAATATGTTAAAATTGGCAACTAGGGCCAAACTCCATGTGGGTCACCTCATTTATGGCAGTTGATATTTTTCCTAAATTCCTCTTGTCGAGAGGTGTAGGATTGATCTAAAGATCATCCGATTCCGACAAGTATTTATGGAGATATGAATTTATTTGTATTTACTTGACAAATTATCAAGGTCGGCCAGCAGTTAAATGTGTGGCACACATGCCCAGTGAATCATATAAATAGAAGAGAGGTTGATTCATTTTCTCATCATCTCATCTCACTCATTTTTCCCTCTCTCTCCTTAGCTTTGGGTTATACAAGGACCAACTCACACGTGGGAAGGAGGACGCATTAGGGCAAGGAGAATGTTGAAAGGAGGACGCAGAAGCTATTGAAGGTCTCTTTGACCTGCACTAACCAAGCATTGACTCATCAAGGGTGCGGTTTTGGTGTGGTTGCCTCTCCTAGGCAGGCCGCAGATTTTGGCACAAAAATCGAGGAATTCGTCCACAAGTTTGACTAGTGTTGACTGCCTTAGTTTTGGGCAGCAGGTTGACTTCAGTCAACAACAGTTTGACTGTGTTTTTGGGGCTTTTCAAGGGCTGTTTCTTCAGGCTGTTTGAGGGCTAGTTGACTGGAAATTGACCAAAGCATATTGGAGGTCAATTTCACCTTGTTTGACCAAGTTTGACTTCGCTGATCTAGGGTTTGCTGCTGCTGATATAAAATTACAGAATAATGATTTTGTACTATTTCTCTCTGTTGAACTATTGAAGATAAAAGAAGATTTGATTAAAGGGTTTCCTCGCATTGGGGTTTGTCCTTGGCTAGCCACCACATCTTGTGTCTCTTGTCTTGGCTTGTTTTCTGTTGATGGTTTAATGTTCTATCTACACTTTACTTAATGTATATGTGATTGCTAATTTGTGGCTAATAAAAAGAAAAGAAGTAAACAACTCTGAGCATAGAACACACCATAATTTAACAGAATAAGCATATGAACACCAATTGCAACTATAAAGGAAATAGGACTTTGGAAGAAAATGCCCCAGATAACCAGATGCATCAATTACTCATGAGCATATTGATCATCAAAGCAATAACATGAAATAGAACTACATCAATGATCAATATTCTAAGTACAAAAAAATTAAATTGTTGCAAAAGTAAATGACTCACAATACCTGCATCATAAATGCTTCTTGAAATGAAAAGAATGATATGTGCAAATGAGACTCAAAACACATCAAGATAGCAAAATGGGTAATTGCAAGTAAAGTAAAATGATGATGTAAATGTGCTCTTGGTTGATTTTATTAGTTCAACTCTAAAAGCAAGATTTCAATTAAACTCCAATCCTCAGACTTCACCCTCTCCCGAAAATTAAGATCTCATAGTGAGGAGTCAATAGAGGTGGAGGGTCCCTAAATGTCTATACAACCAACTTAAGTTGGAAGTTAATTTTGAATGAGGCTTTGGAAGCTTGTAAAATGCAACTAATTTAATATGCCTAATATAAATTTGCAAAAAGTCTAGTAAATAATAGAAATTGTCTTAAACACAAGATTGCATACGCAAGTAGGATTTGTGAAAAATATTTGCTTTGCTTTATGATAGTTTTGTGATTTACCCAAAAGCAAATAAAACTTGAGAGATACTTTGCATGTAAGTAAATAACAATGCTTGTGATTAAGTGAACTCAAAATTGATTAACTTTGCAAAAGAAACGGACTTGAATTTGCAATATGTAATTAAAATGACTTATAGAAAATTAAGTTAATGAACATGTGAAGAGTAGATTGTTCAAAGTAAAGTGCTTGTAGCTCAAATCAAGATATAAAATGGAGAATGCAAAACTTTAAGTTGAATTGTAGCAAACTTATATGAACAAAATAAAATTGTGATGAGTGAAGTTGTGTAAAGTTTAAGCATGCAATTAAAATGGAAAATGAGAAGATGCAAAAGTTAATTCACCCACATGTTTCTCTCCCTAAATGGAGAGGAGATGCCATGGGTAAAACCCAAGCTCCCACAAGAAAAATAGATCTTTTATTAGCTTTTTACAATGAGTAGAAGGCTCCTTAATGGGCTACCCAAAAGATGAAAGAGACAATTACAAAATAGGAGTCTATAGGAACCAAGATCTCCTTCCAAGATGTGGCAACCCTAATGGCGAAGAAACAACTCTTGAAATCTGAAAATTACAAGTGCATAAAGTGTTGAAGGAAATGTAACTAGGTTCAGTCTTCATAAATGTACTTTTGATATTTGTACTTATTCAAGAAAGGAGATATTGATTTATAATATATATCAACGAGTTTCTTGCTCATTGAAATAGGTCTATCACATGTTAAGTGTTATACGTGAGTCAAATAGTCAAAAGAAAATGTTGAAGGCCTTAAGGGCATGTTACATCATGTATTAGAGTCAAGAGAATACTTCCAAGCAAAGTCAAAGTCTCCTCCAAGCATGTGACACCACCAAAGAAGCAATCCGAGCTAAATATGTCAAGTTGGCCTGCAGTCTTCTAGTCGGCCTAAAGGAGGGATAGTCCTCTATATATAGAGGTTGTCCACTCCCTCATAACGAAAAGCAAGTGCCTCTGAAATCAACGAAGAAAAGGAATGAGTAAAGGGTGAAGAAGTGAGAAGAAGGCGAACCTCTAGTGCAACATACAAGGTGAAGCCTAGGCCAAAGTTAAGAGGGCTGTTTTCTAGGGTAGAAAATAGTCACACGTGCAAGAAACAAAAGTATCCTTATGGTCATTACAGTAGCAAGATAAGAATCATGAATATCACATTGTTTGGGCTAGTAACCGAGGCCTATAGAAGAAAGGAACCAAAGCATAGGAGAAACCTCCCACACATGTGAGAAATTAGGGTTGTAGTGCAACCATATCCAGTCTGCAACTACACCTCAAGAAGAAGCTAATTTGGATCAAGGGAAGGAAGGTATCCTCATTGGTGAAGGATCTCACCAAGGACCAAAGATTGAAGTCTCTTCTAGAGCTTACATAAACAAGGTCCATCACCTATTGCTGAAAGAAGGAGGACGAAGTGCCGGGGAACAAAGTGCCGCAAGAAGGAAGACTAAGTGTCAGGGAACAAAGTGCAGAAAGGAGAAAGGACTTGACTTGTGTTTGGACTCTGGAAGATATTCTAGTCAAGGGTCTAGGGTTTGGCATTGATCAATAAGAAGCTTCATTAAGAGAAAACTTACCGAAGGGTTTTCCTCTCAAGAGAAGAGAGGTTTTGGCCCTGGCAGAGAGCCAACATCTTGTGTTCTTGTTCTTATGTTTTTGATAGTAGTTTGATGAAGTACACACATATGCATTAATAAGAAGAAGAAGATTAAGCTAACAAGAAAAGTAAAAATACTCCACAAATTGTTATCAAGTTAAGAAGAATCACACTACACCTAATTGCCCTAGATTCTTCAACATGGTATCGAAGCTAAGGTGACACATCAAGGAAAGGGCATCTCAAGGACACTCATAAGGTGACTCATCAAGGAAGGACATCTACAAAGTTGAAGCATCAAGCCAAGAAGTCTTAATCACTTCAAGGACAAGAAGGCCTACCATCTATCACTTATCAATGGAGACTACATAGCAAGAAGAAGAGCCTTACATAATGGCACATACAAAGAAGAGCAGATCAAAGAAGGACCTACATCGTCTACAAGTTACCAAGCAAATCTCATCATCAAGCAAGTCCACTTGGAGAAGGCAACTTGAAGAACATCAAGATCCTAGGAAGGCAAGCCATCAAGTCTTCAAGGAGAAAGAAAATCCACTACATCTAAAAATCTATCAAGTAAGTATATGTCCCCTTCTGAATATACATCAATGTCTTTTTGCAAGGAAAGCAACAAATTGGTAGGGACCAATAACTTTCTTGCGTGGAAGAAGATGACTGATTTACTTCTCAAGGAGAATGAACTTCTAGAACATGTCAAAGGGAATATCACCATCCCTGCTAAGGAACAAACCCAAGCCTTAGCCAAGTACAATAAGGATGAAACAAGAGCTCAAAGGATTATAATAGAATTTATCAAGGACTCTCTCATTCCTTATGTCTCAAAATTTGAAACATCAAAAGAAATCTATGATAAACTAGTAGAGCTATTCTTGGTAACCACAACTGGAGAAGTGATATCTCGAAGAAATGAATTGTACAAGGTGAAGATATCAAAGGAAGAAATAGCTCCCTACTTCATGAAGATCTTTGAGGCGAGAGATCAACTTCAAGAGGTAGGGGAAGTCATGTCCGACAAAGAAATGACAACTGTAGTACTCAATGCTCTACTTGAGGATTGTGGCAACATCACATCAAGCATATATGCCAAGAAGAAAACTACCACACTAAGTGAAATGTGGTCTCTATGCAAAATAGAGGAAACTAGACTCAAAGCCAAGGAAGATGTGGGATCAAAGGAGCAAATATTTGCTACCATGGCCAAGAGAAAGGGAAAATTTGGCAAATTTGGTCCACGAAGAACAAACAACAAAGATATGTCCAAAATCCAGTGCTATGGATGCCAAGAATATGGACACTACAAGAGGAATTTTCCTAAACTAAAGAAGGACAACAACAACAAAAGAAAAAGGGAAGAAGCTCATGTGACTCAAGAAATGAAAGAAGAAGACAAGATGCGAAAGAAGGAAGATCCTCTGGATCTCTACTGTGACTAAGTCAAACTCTTTACTTAAAGTCGTTTTTCAAAGTTTTGAGTAGGATAGGAGCATGTAGGAATAGAATACAATTGCATGGCTAGAAATATCTTCTAGTATCTAGAAACATGAAGTACATAGAGTTCTAGATACTCATGTAGAAGTAGCATTTATAATGAGAACAAGATGCATGATCAAAAATATCTTTTAGAATATAGGAGCATGGTAGATATAGCTCAAGATATTCATGTAGAAGGAGCATACCTAGTATAGGATCTCATGCACGATGAAATAAAATTGATCATGATTAAGAATCTTAGAAGACCTCCATCATCAAAAGAAAAGAAACATTTGCAAGGCAAGGGTCTTTAAGATCTTATGATGGAATCTTCAAAAAAAGGTCATGAACCAAAGCAGATGTCTCATTGGGAATCCCATTTATGGGATTCAAGAAAAGGATGATATGCAGGCAAGCTAAGATGAAGCAAGAAGGGCCACACCAAGGACAACCAAATGAAGCTAAAATGATCAAAGGAGAATCAAGATGAGGCATGTATGCATCAAAGTTTAGTCATGTTATCACATGTATATTTTTGAGTCATGGGAATAGTTCTATAACATGATCAAGTATGAAAGAATCTCTTTCACCAAGGACATGCTCGAAGTCATGCACTGCAATGCAATGAAGGTCAACAAAAGGATATGCTCACATAAGGAGTATAAGATTGCTGACTAAGAAGCAAGAAGAAATGCTGACTAGTCCAGGAAGCAAGCAATGAAGAAGTGCTCTCACAAGGAGCATAAGGTGGTTGACCAATCTATCCAAGGAGAAGCAAATGAAGAAAGAGATCAAGCATGTGAAGAACACCATGATCACAATGAATCACTATCTGACAAAGAACCATTGAAGATATCTCCCGAAAAGAAGGCATGACAATTCTAACAAAGGAAGGAAGGACCCTTGACACCTATGAAGGCCTTGGAGATATGAAAGATGCAGATAACTAATTCTACTGTACAAAGATGTCATGATGAGGAAGCCATCCAGCAAAAGGCACCATTTAATATTGAAGCAATATCAGGATGAAGTCATGATGGGCTACTAGGTCGAAGCATGTAAACAAGCAAGTACAACGAAGCATCCATGAGAAGAGTATTCTAAAGTATGGACAAATGACAAAGGAGTAGCCAGATGAGAAGAAAACCTAATGTATGACAAGAAAGCCACTTTCCACGAATGAAGCAATGACATGACAAACCAAGAAGGAAAGTGATCGATGGATGGTGCCCTACCTAGAAGAAGTTCAAACGAAGACTTCATGACATCAAAGAAAGGAAGGAGATCAACCAGCTGAAGGACCCACGAAGAAGTTGCCGATGAATGAAAGAGTCCCTAGTTAAGAGGGAGCTCTGACAGTTCCCTGATCAAGAGGGAGTTTTGGATCACCCCTTATTACAAAGGAGTGACAATTGTGTTTTTCCATTTCATGTGTCATGCACTAGACCAGGACTAACAGCTGTAAGTCTAGATGAAGGCCATGAATGGAAATGTAAACACAAAATAGACGCAACATTCTTGTCTTCACTTGGGAAGAAAGAATGGGAGGATTGGGTAATCATCTGGCATTTGATACTCTTTGAGGATGTGTAGGGGCATTGAAGACAAGAGTAGGCAAGAGGACCGATATTCTTTGAGGGCTGGGAACCCAAGACAAGAATAGTCCTAGAAGGTCATACTCAGTGACATAGGTCAACCATCTAATGCTTCTTGTGAGAGCATTCCTTCATTGATTACTTTCTGGACTTGTCAGCATTTCTTCTTGCTTCGTAGTCAACAATCTTATGCTCCTTATGTGAGCATATTCTTTTGTTGACCTTCATCGTGTTGTAGTGCACGCCTTTGAGCATTTCCTTGGTGAAAGAGATTCTTTCATGCTTGATCATGTTATAGAACTATATCCATGACTCACTAATATATAAATGATAACATGACGTAAACTTTGATGCATACATACCTCATCTTGATTCTCCTTTGATCATCATTGCTTCATTTGATTGACCTTGGTGTGACCCTTCTTGCTTCATCTTAGCTTTCCTGCATGTCATCCCTTTTCTTGAATCCCATGAATGGGATTCCCAATGAGACATCTACCTTGGTTCATGAACCTTCTTTTGAAGATTCTATCATAGGATCTTGAAGACCCTTGCCTTGCAATGTTTCCTTTCTTTTGATGAAGTAGGTATTCGAAGATTCTTATCATGATCAATTTTTCTTTCGTCATGTATGAGGTCCTATACTAGGTATGCTTCTTCTACATGAATAGCTTGAGCTATATCTGCCATGCTCCTATATTCTAGAAGTTATTTCTACTTATGCATTTTTGTTCTTCTCATAAGTGTTCATCTATATGAGTGTCTAGAACTCTATGTACATCATGCTGCTAGATTCTAGAGGGTGTTTCTAGCAATGCAATTTTAATTTATTCATACATGCTCCTATTCTACTCAAAACTTTGAAAGAAGTCTAGAAGTAAAGAGTTTGACGTAGTCCTAGTAGAGATCCGGAGGATCTTCCTTCTTTTGTTTCTTTCCTTCTTCTTTCATCTCTTGAGTTATGTGAGCTTCTTCCCTCTTCCTTTTGTTATTGTTGTTCTTCTTAAGCTTAGGACAATTCCTTTTGTAGTGTCCATATTCCTGGCATCCAAAACATTGGATCTTGGACATGTCTTTGTTGTTTGGTTTTCGTGGACCAAACTTGCCAAATTTACCCTTTCTTTTGGCCTTGGTAGCAAATGCTTGTTCCTTTGATCCCACATCTTCTTTTGCCTTAAGTCTGGTTTCCCCTGTTTTGCATAGAGACCACATTTCACTGAGAGTTGTTGCTTCCTTCTTGGCATATATGCTTGATGTGAAGTTTCCCCACTCCTCAGGTAGAGCATTGAGTACAACAGTTGTCATTTCTCTGTCAGACATGACTTCCCCAAGCTCTTGAAGTTCATCTCTCATTTCAGAGATTTTCATGAAGTAGGGTGTTGTTCCTTCCTCTGTTATCTTCATCTTGTACAATTCATTCCTTAGAGATATTACTTCTCCAGTTGTGGATACCGAGAATAGCTCTACCATCTTATCATAATTTTCTTTGGATGTCTCAAACTTGGAGACGTAAGGAATGAGAGAGTCTTTGATTGATTCTATCAGAATCCTTTGAGCTCTTGTCTCATCCTTATTGTACTTGGCTAAGGCTTGAGTATGCTCCTTAGCAGGGATAGTGATATTCCCTTTGACAAGTTCTAGGAGTTCATTCTCCTTGAGAAATAGATCAGTCCGCTTCTTCCATGCAAGAAAGTCATTGGTACCTACCAATTTATTGCTTTCCTTGCAAAAAGACATTTATGTATATTCAGAAGGGGACATATACTTGATAGATTTTGAGATGTAATGAAATTGCTTCCTCCTTGAAGGCTTGGTGGCTCGTCTTCCCTGGATCTTGATGCTCTTCAAGTTGCCTTCTTCAAGTGGACTTGCTTGATGATGAGTTTTGCTTGATGACTTGTAGCTTGATGTAGGTCCTGCTGCCATCTGCTCTTCTTTGTAGGTACCTTTATGTAAGGCTCTTCTTCTAGCTTTGTAGACCTCCTTGATGGATGATGCATTGTAGACCCTTCTTGTCCTTGAAGTGGTTGAGACTTCTAGGCTTGATGCTTCAACTTTGTAGATGCTTCTTTTGTTGAGTGTTCTTGAGTTGCCCTTTCCTTGATGTGTCACCTTAGTCTGATACCATGTTGAAGAATCTAGGGCAAAGTAGTGTTGTGATGATTCTTTGTTACTTGATAACATTTTGTGGAGTCTTTTTACTTTTTTTGTTAGCTTATGCTTCTTCTTCTTCTTATTAGTGCATATGTGTGTACTACATCAAACTGCTACCAAAACAAAATAACAAGAACACAAAGTTTGGCACTCTGCCAGGGACAAAACCTCTCCACTCTTGATAGGAAAACCCTTTGTAAGTTTTCTCTTATTGAAGCTTCTTATTTGAACAACTGCCAAACCCTAGACCTTTGACTCGGACATCCTCCAAGCATAAGACAAATCCTTCCTTTTTTTGCACTATAATTTCCGACACATGGACCTATTCCTTCCGACACTTTACTCCTTAGTACTTCGTCCTTCTTCTGCTGCTTGTCCAAGATAGACTTCTCTTCTTCTTGGGAGAAACCCTTAAACATTAGGGCTTCTCTGCTTTGCTATAGGGAGAACCTTCTTCGCTTTCCTTAGAGACTTTGTAGACCTAGTTATACCTCCGAATGATGCCTCTCCATATGTTGTCTTCATCTATTGTCAAATTTGTAAAGGTTATTCTTGTTGTACTTGAGGACAAAAACCCTAAAACGGTCCTTTTAACCTCGATGATCTTTCCTCCCTTCTTCACTAGAGAGAGAGACCTTGTAGGCCTATTTTGCACCCAAAACAATGATATATAATGATCCTTATTTTCCTGCTGCTATGGCCGCAGGCAGGGCTTCTTGAACCTCGCATGTGTGGCTGCAGAAACACTAGAAAAACCATCTTCTTATCCTTGTTGTTCTGCCTCTTTATCACATTGCCTTTTTAACCCTTTTCCTAGGCTTATCTTTGTCCTTCCTCGTCCTCTTTCTTGCTTGCAGATTTCAGGGAGAAGTGTATGTTGTATGAGTGGACAACCTCTATAAATAGAGGTCTGTCCTCCTCTTTAGGTCGACTTGATTGTCCTCTAGGCCAACTTACAGTTTGCACTATAATTCAACTTTTATCCATCGTTTTATTGCTTGGAGACTTCATTGATGCTAGGACAGGGTTTGACTTATCTAGGAGGTGTTCCCACGACCATGTACAATGACATACTTGATGTAATATGCCCTCAAAGGGTCTTATCATAATTATATTTTAACTTTGACTTTCTAGAAGCACTTTAAAATGTGCTTGACCCATTTTCAATGAGAAAGAAACTCATTGACAAATATTACAAAAATCTTTTCTTGAATAAATACAAATATCAAAATTACATTTATGTAGACCTAGCGTAGTTACATTTCCTTCAACATAAGAGACCGACCTAGAAGAAACTTGCGCAAGACCTAGGGTTTTGCGAATAATTGTGTGAAGAAGTGCTTCTAGGGTCAAGGCAAGGAGGAGAAAGGGTTTCTTAGGATTTATTCCAATGAATACTAAGCTCATAGAACCCTCAAAGAAGTCCCCAAATCACAGGAATGTAAAGCTAGGGTTTCCCTTCTAGGGCACACCTAGGGCAAAGATTTCTATTGATGAAAACTCAAAAGATGACCACCAAACTTTGAGGTCTTGTAGACAAGACTCTAAACTTGGGGTCTGTGCTCCCAGAATCCACCTAGATTTCGTTCTATGCCCTATCCTAGCCGTCCATGAAGAGGGGACCGAAATTTTGGAAGGAGAATTTATGGAGCAAAGAAAGTTTGATCACCAAATGGCTTAGACTAGTGCCCTCTTCTTTGGACTATGGAGTCCTAGATGCTTTAGATTTACTAATTTGGCCTTCAAAGAGGTTAAAAGTTGATGCCCTAGCTACGAACCTTCAACAATTACCTACTATTAGAATATTGAGTGTCATCAAGAAAGATAACATTTCATCACTAGGAACATTCATTGTATACCATGAATAATATATGCAGGAGCCAACCAATTAGCTTCCAAAAATTTCTTCAACAAAATTAGGGCACAAGAGCATTTACTTTAGTTGCAACAATTACATACATTAGACAATTTCAAAGAAAGATTCTATCAACAAAAGAACTTACAAGATAATCATGCAATATATCCATCCATATTCAAGAAGTAGCTCCAAGATAAGATAAAAAATCAGCTCCAAATAGCAAAGTGCATCCAAGATACTCCAAAAGCTCTCCAAAGAAAAACTGTGAATTTGCCAAGAAGGCCGAAATTCCCAAGTGTAATGATGATCCAATACAAATGAGCAATTCTATTTATATGTGTCTCACTAAGTCAAATAATTAGCCTATGGGCCCCTAATATTATAAAGACGTGCAAAGTACAAGCTTTGGTCTTAAGCCGACCAAGTAGATTTTTCAAATTATAAATTAGCCTTCCAAATGCTAGCTGAGTTGATGATGTCATGTTGATGTAGGTTCGTTGGAGCGGCCACGTTGAGTTCGCTAGGTGCCAAAATGAGAGAGAGGGGTCCATAAATCACCAATTAGGGGATGGCTCCTAATTCTCCATGCAAGTCATCATGTGGGGCCCCAAAGTGGGTTTGGGGCATGAATGTTGGTCTCATGGGTCCCTTTATGATAGAATATCTTGTATAATGCTCCAAATGAGTGCTTTGATGATGGTGCTCGCCCTCCCATTTCTCGACGATGAGACAAACCTCCTTTGGGCCTCAAATCAATTGCCACTCCATAATGGTAAGTCGATTGGGCACACTGGTCCAAGTGCGTCTTCTTGCAAATAATGTGGGGCAATAAACAAACTACTGAAGCTGCTAAGGGTGCCCATGGTGTGAAATGATGCTCTACACATGATGGGAGTCCCATGGCCCTTAACGCATCCCCTGTGGTGTCAATATGATCCTTTGGTTGACTTGGGCCCCAATTAAGTTGCCCAAACCCATGATGAAACCACCTACCAATTACATAAAATGTCCAATGTGCCTTCTCACCTTCAGGTACAATAATCATTAGTGCATCTAAGTGAAACAAGCTTGTTTATCAATGACACAATGAGATTTCATGTGGGGTTTCACTTCCAAATTTAGGGCTTTGAGCTCGAAGTAGTGTTACCTCTGTAGGCAGGAATGGCTAATAAACGACCCTATTAGGTGTTCCCAACCCCTAAAGGAAAAGACAAGTCCAATGTACATCCTTCAATTTATGGGGTTCATGTTAATGATGATGAGATGGATAGGGATATAGGGGTGTCAAGGCCAAATTCCATAGGTATAAGGGTGGCAATGATGAGGAATGCCCACATATGGGCATATAGATGTAAGAGGGAGCAATCGTGGATACATGAGTTACCTCGGTCGTTGCTTTTCCATCCTTCTTCATTTTCCTTTTGCCTTTTCTTAATTTGTCTTTGTATTACTGATCAGTGTTGCGAACATCTCGATAACATCCCAATTTTATCTCGAAATCACGATTTTTTGGCCTAGCATGTTTGCCGATTTTTAAAGATATTTTTATGGTATCTTAATTTTGCCAATGTTTGCTGATGTTTATCGATATTTTCTTGATTTTTACGATTTTTTGTTTTTTCGAACCCTTGCTGATTTTATCCCGATGTCGATGTTCGCAACATTGTTATTGATTGGGGCTTCCAAGAAATAAGAGCATGTTGTGTATGGTGTAAGCAATTATTAACCCCTTAAGGTGGGGCAACTCATTGCCCACTAGGGGTTGTGGGGGCACTCTTTGGTCCTAAGAACCAACATGATGGCCATAATGATAAGGGCTAAAGCTCATGTTTGGCTTTCGCCCACGTGTTATTTTAATGTCCCGACCATCTTTGCATTTTATAATATTATTTTCTTTTTTTCTTGCTTGTGGCCATGATATGTTTTAAGTTTTAGCTGCATCAACCTTCAGGGCAAAATTTCCAGTCCCGATCTAGAGACATGGACATGGGGGGGGGTGTGCTAGTGCGTTGTCGACCCATTGGTCATGTGGACCCAGAGAAGGAAGATGATGAAATAGGGCTCTTAATGTGCAGAGGGGAGTGAAAATGTGAAATGGGAAAACATGACCACGCTACCACATTCGGGGTTTCCCGAGTAGTGCCCTTCCTAAAGGCATATGCTAATAAGGGAGATCCCATGGGACTAGGGTTGAGGATTAGCCCCCTAATTAAGGCGAGGAAACAAAACCCCGGTTGAAACCCTTGCTTCTTTGAAGTCACCCAATAATCCATGCCCAAAATGCCCAATGAAAAGCAAGCATAAGCACCTGATTGCATAATGAAAAACATACCTTTTCGGTTGGATTGCCCACCTTCGAACATATGCTCTTGACAAATGGGCGAGGGGACATATGAATGGTTCAGGGAGCGGAGATAAAATAACACAATATATCGGCTACATCGGTGTTTGTTAGGGGTTGCTAGCTATTCGCTGAAGAGATATCTAGGAGAGAAATTCTCCTATGGGGTCACCCACTTTTGGTGGATAACAAGCCCAAAAATCATGATTTCGCAAAATTTTCATGATAAAATCAGGATGTTTGTAACATTGCTAAGAGCACCTCATCTCTATATGATGGCACATATCACATTCCTCTAAGAATATTAATTTTTCTAAGCCAATATTTATCAAAAAGAAATACAAGAAAGCTCTCTTCGATCCTTTATTCATCTGCATAAAGTTGATATTCTAAAAGAGAGACAACAACTTGGATTTAAAGAAGAGATGTTATCCATGCAGTGCTAGCAAAACGTGGCTCACCACTTGCCATGAAATCATTATGTTAGGGAAGGACAATTAAATTGTTGTCTTTGTAAGCAAATCAAGCATCGTAACATAACAATTTGGTTCTTATAGTTGTGTAGGAGAAGGAAAAACAACCCAACATACATGGGGATTTGCTTTGGAGGAATGAAATTCAAACAACAATAAAATTCAAATTCAGAGCAAAGGTCTAGCATTAAAACAACCTAGATCCATCTCAACTCCAAATTACCAAGCACCGAGAAGTATCAAATCTCTTTTGACTCGAAAAGAGGTTTGCACCTCAATATATTTGATCCCTCTTGACGCTTGGTAGATTCGGTGTTAAGATGGATGTAAGACGGTTATATATATATATATTTTACCTTCTTACATAAGAATACCACTGGCAAAGCCATGGGTTGTCAAAACTTGGAGCCCAAAAATTACCAATGGTAAATTGACTATTTTACCTCAATTTTATTTTAATTATTAATTTATTAATTTTCTTTTTATTTTTATGTAATTTGACCAAGTCAAAATGTTTACATAACCGGATATGACAGGAATGGACAAATCTCTAAGAAAAGGTTATTAGGTTTTGTTGATTTTTGTAGCATCGAATGTGTTCTAGCCACGAAACTTTGTGAAGAGGCTAGAATACATGTATTCTCCAAAACCCAGAAATCGTTCATGGAAATTCCACCTAGAGATGACTTAATTAAAATAATTAATCTTTTTTTTTTAATGTTACCCAAGTCTAAATTAGGAAAATTGATCAATTAAAGGGTATTAATTAAGTCATGGTGAGAATCTTCTAGAAGAAGACATGAATCAATTTCTAATTAATCTTAGCCATCAATTAAGTTTTAATCTTGGTCGTTGAAGCCTCAACGAGAGATTATAAGAAGAAATTCGATGGGGGTTGGAGAACACACTTGAGGAGCAAGGAATTCGATATTGTTGGGAAATCAAACTCCAGAGTAGCAGTTGCGTGTTGTCGGAGGTGATTCAATAGTTTCGAAGCAGTGAGAGAGGGGTAGAGATAGTAAGGCCGGAAGGAAGTTTTTCCAGTCCGGTGAGTGCATAGAAGAGAGACAACATACTCCACAGAGAGGCTGACACAGTGTAGAGAGGCAGCGCAAAGCTTAAGAGGGAGATCTGTATTTGCTGAGGAGAAGTCGAGATTCAGAGGTAGGAGTCGGAGTGGTAGCCCGTAGGCCAAAAGATCGAGTTTCTAGAGCAGCAGCTGATTAGCAGAGTGAGAGAGATACGCTGGTTCGAGTTGGGTGACGTAGATCTGCGTAGGGTGGCACAGAGGCAACTAGGAGCAGCTCATCTTGAGCTAAGGTTAGTGTCAGATCACTATTGGAAGTGAGATTTTTCTCACTAGACTTCTGTCAGTCATTTTCTTTGTATGGAAAGCTAAGTTAGATTTGAGCTTCCATAGAATTGTACTCAGATTTACTATTGCATAATAATCAAACCCTCAGCGGTTGCGCTGGTTTTCCCAAGTAGGGTTTTTCCAGAGACTTTAGTCCAAAAATCACTGTGTATATGTGTGTGTGCATCTATTATTCCAGTGTTTTTATTTCTTTTGCAGTATTTATTTTTTGAAGACTGCAGTGTATGTGTTTCGATATTTGCCGTAGGAAACAACAAGTAATTTGTTTAATTAACTTAACAAATAGAAGAAACATTATCAGCTGTTGCAGTAGGATTCGGGGTCACCGAATTTTCACAGGTTTTTCCCCTAGTTTGGGGTTTTCCCAAGATAAATTTTGTGTCTCTTTTGTTTGGCTATCTCTACTATCATTATTGTTTTACTGTTGATGATTTTCTTGTATAATTACTTACTGATGAATGTAGTATAAGTTGAATTGGTTTAAGAATCATTGGAAGTAATTATCTGTTAAGGAAATCTAGAAAATCAACACGGTATCAGAGCTATGGTGAAAGAGTAGCCTTGAAGTCAAGAAAAGTTAAAACTAGGGCTTGCATTAGCCCTCCTCAAGAGGCCATCCAAATTTTTTATTTTGTTGTCTATTGGTGAAGAATGAAGAAGGATGAAGTTCTACTACATGCAACCGAAAAAGCCTCAGTCTGGTTGCAGAAGGCCAAAAGGCCTCAGTGTAACATCCACGGAGACCAAGAAGCCTCAGATGCAAAGGCCAACAAGGTCATACAACTAAAGCAAAGGATTTCACTTTTGCTTCAAAGTCTTTGGAATCATACCACAATGAAGTCATTGTGCGAGCATTTGGAAGGACAAATTGTTGTTACAATGATTTTGAAGAGGCCGAGGCACTTGATGTTAAAAATTGTAACTAGGTTTGGTCTTCATTATGATGTAATTTTAATCATGACATTGTAAATTCTTTATAAAGAAAAATAAATTATATTTTATTATTGGAGTATGGGTTTCATACTCAATTTTGAGTCAAAAGCATGTTCTTCATGCTTTTAGGTCTTCTAGATCTTTTTAGGTCTTTCTAGGACAGAGAGTAATATTGGTCATGTGTCATTGTCCCATTTGGACTCATTGTAATAAAGAAAAATATTTATTTATCAAAAAAAAGCCATGGATAAACCCAAGACCAAGTCGGTGCAAGGAACAGATCAAGTCGACCTAAAGGGAGGGAATTCGACCCTCAAAAAGGGCTATATAAAGGAGAGGAGCTCGACTCATTTGGGCACTCATCTCAAGCAAGTTCGATCTGCAATAGTGAAGGTGAAGAAAAGCAGTTGGAGGACGAAGAAGAGGAGTAGAAGTCAAAGTCTATCTCTTTCCTTGTTTCGCTAGAGTTGTGAAGTTGCTATTTGTAGGAGGCCGAAATTCTGAAGCAGTTGCAGGGGGGCGAAATTGCGGGGCCGAGATTTTGTTGCAAGGGCCGAAGTTGTAGTATCAAGGAAGCAGTATCAAAGTTCTGGAAGCTGTCATAAGGAATATCTTGCTGGGGGTGTTGAAGAATGTAATTAGTGTCGGTCTTCATAATTGTATTTATCAAAATAAATTTTACTATTAAAGAAATTGACTTATTAAAGCATGGGTTTCATGTTTGGGTCAATCTTTTCTAGGTCAAAGCCTCCATTGAAGGCTCCTAGGTTTTGTATTGAGTCAATATAGTCATTATTATTTTTATTAGACCTTTCTTGGGCTTTTGTATCATGTAAAAAGAATTATTTTTGAGTCAAAAGGTTATTTGTCACCTCACACCAAGTCAACCCTGTCCCCATGAAGTCGACCTACATTAGGGAAATTTGACCTAGCAGAAAAGCTATATATAGATAGGCAACTCAATCTATTTGGCACACTCACTCAACAAGTTTGATCTACAAGAAAGAGAAGCGGAAAAAGAGATCCGAATAGTTGGAGAAGGGAGCAAGAAGCTGGGAAGACCTGAATTGAATTTTGGGGCGACCTTTCTCTCACATGTGCGAAGTTACTGGGCTGAAGTTGGGGCCGAAATTTTGTATCTACTGCAGGTCTGAAATTCTGAGGCTGGGGGCCGAAAATTTGTAGCTAGGGGGCCAAAATTATCGGTTGAAGGTGCTACTAGGAAGCTGTCACTTGGATACTTTGACGGGGATCATCTAATGGAAGGAAGGGTTGACTTGGTGATTGGAGGAGGTCTTTGTCTAGGTATATAAGGTCTTGGATTGTCTCATGTTGATTTGAATCTATTAGTGGAAGAGTTGGATTGGGTTTTCCCGTAGAGAGGGGTTTTAGCCCTAGCTGAGTATCTACATCTGGTGTCGTTGATCTTCATGTTTTGTTTTGATGATTGCTTGATGATACAAAGATAAAAGAACATAAAGAAGATAATAAGAACACAAGTAATTATCAACATAAGAAAATCTTTCTGCCTTTCTGATTTTCTAACAGGGGGCTAGCTTGGGGCTTGGAGGATTTATTGGCTTTGGTCTTTGGGTCCTGGAAGTCTTTTTTGTAAGAAGATTCTAAAGAAGAAGAGAAGCATTTTCTTGGTTTTCCCCTTGGATGGGTTTTACCCTAGCTTGGAGCCTATATCTTATGTACTTTGTCTCTTTCTAATCTTCATTGTTTTGGTAATTGTTTGATGAACAAAACTAAAGAAGTAATACAGAACCAACTAGCATCACAAGTAATTATCATGATAAGGAAAATAAGTTCTAATCTACCAGTCTCCAGATTTTCCAACACTTGAAAGGCTGAGTCATTTCCAAAATTGAAGATTATCCTTGCTACAATTGTACTTAGTCTGAAAGGGATGAAAGTAATCATTTTTGTATCTGTGGGCTAAAGGAATTGCTCATTTTTTGGTTGTTCATTTATTGGGTGTTCATTTATTGAAGAATTTTCATTTGTTAAGAGATGGTTAATAAAGCAAGTTGTCCTATAAGATACTATAGAAGACTATGGAATACCATTCCTTCCCTCTAAGACACTTACTCTCATAAAGCATATCTTGAAGATCCATATCTATGACTTCATCCGCTCCTTTGTTAGCTGGAAGGTGTTGTTTCTTTACAATGATGGAGGCAGAATACAAACCTTACAAAAGCTATCATTAAATCCAAATATACTTTCTTCAACTGATATTGGATGGAACATCCGAGATTAATGACATTTCATCACATATGCAAAGGCATGGAAGACCTTATAGTTTTGGACATTTGGACATGGAATTAATATATTGCTTACAACAAGAAAATTTACTCATGACAGATTTGATGTGGTTTTTGGATTATGGTTCAAAATTCGATAAAGCGTAAAAACTTAATAAGGCCTACTAAGGAGGATGAGCCGAGTGTGTTCCATACACTTGTGATGGTGTTGATTAAAGATTTTGTATGGATGTTGTTGTAGAATGCCATAGAAGTATCATGCATAATTGAATCAGGGCTCTTGTTAAGTATGCAAAAGATGCCTTACATATATATTGTATTGATGAGGTTATGTTGGAAAAGATACGTTGTTGATGCTTGGTTGTTGTTACTAGAACAAATTGAGCCAGAAGAGAAAGATTTCTTCATCCATAAAGATGAGATTCATAAGTGGTCTATTTGAAATGATCAACCTCTTGGTAGAATAATTTGCCATAGTTGATTCTGTTACCCATCACTTTGTGGGTGATATCCCCAAGAGAATTTTTGCTCCATGATGAGCCTCATCCGACAGCCAGCAACCCCTTGATGCTTCCACTAGCTTGTTGTGCCATTTCTTTGCCACTTGAGCCAACCATGTGGCCCCTCACCCACTTGTATTGATCGTATGTTTGAAGGTGGGCCTCCCAAATCTAAAGGTATGTCTTGTCATTTGATAATTGAGTATTAGGTTTACTTATCATGGATACTTCTGGGTATGGATTAATGGGGAGATTTGGCGGAAAGAGTGGGTTTAGTTTGTGCTCTTGTCCCATTGATCTCTTTTGGTTGTTACCCTTGTATCTTAGTCCCATGGGGTCTCCTTTATTGACCATTTGGTTCTAGGGTGGTATTACTTAGGAAACCCTGACTTTGGGTGCGTGGTCCCGCTCCTTTACCTGCACATATTACTCCCTTTCCACTCACTATACCCCCATTCATCTTTTCTCCCACCTGGGTCCACATTTCCATTTTGGGTCCACATAGGACTAGCCTCCATATCCCCTTGCCCCCACTTTGGGTCAATCTTAGAATGATGCCCCAGAGGTTGAAGCAATTAAAAGAAAAAGTGAAAAGCATAATTGGCCACAGTTAACAGGAAATTGTACCACAAAATGCAAAAGATGGTTGGGCCAATAATCAACACATGGGCAAAAGCCAATGCATGAGCTCTATCCCAATCCATGGCCATCACCCTAGTTCCATAGGCCTTATATGAGCCTCCTTTATCATTCAGGAACCCATGATTGTCCCAACCCCTGGAGGGCAATGAACCGCCCTACCTAAAAGGGGGTAATCACTGCTATATCTTACACATCATGCTCTTGTCCTTTGAGCTCTAAGCAGTTAATTAAAGAAAATTCACAAAAGGCAAAAGGCATATAAAGAAAGATGGAAAAATAAAGATCGAGGCACCTCATGTACCACGATTTCTCCCTCTTATACATTATATACCCAAGTGTTGGCTTCCCCTTATCTAGCTATCCCTATGCCCCAATATGTGGCCCATGATTGCCGCTCTCATTCCCTACTCCATTCCACTTATTTATCACTTGCCACCCCCATTAGAGCGATGTACCTTGGACATACTATCCCCTTTAAGGGCTGAAACCACCTAATAAGGTACTTGGCTAACCCCCTTTGGAGCTTGGAGACACTAGCACATGCCAAAGCCCACTACGGAAGGGCATGACATTATGAAGTGCCCACTTTGTTATCCGTGATTTGTAAGCTCTTTTACCCAATCATTTTAATGACTGGTTGTATTGGAAGCCTAGGGGACACATTGGATCTTATGCAGGATTACAGGTGGTTTCCATTTGGATTTGGTCTTCCTATATGGGATCCTAAACCCCAGAGGTCTACATTGGCACATGTAGGGTGTGCATAGAGAGCCATGTGCCTCCACAACAACAGACAACACTCCATGGATCTTCATGGATTCTCAGAGACTACTAATGATCCAATTTTGGGATGATGGTGATATGCTTGGTACATTATGCCCAGCAGGCCCCCACAAGAGCCCCACTCTCTTGGCAGGTGTCCTAGGACTTGTATGATGTCGTGGCAGCACTAATTCCACCACTCGGACCCTTGCAGAGGATCTGCAGACATCTCTGATGCATATGGAGACCCATGGGGTCATTTATGTGCCCTCAGACCCACTGGGAGCACCATAGGTCTACTACTTGGAGAACAAGGTCCCACCCCCTTGTCCATCATATTCCGAGGAAGTTATTCCTCAATATGGCACTTCAGGATATTATGGAGCCTTTGGAGGGCCCTATGACACACATATTATTATTTGGTCCCTTGTGAGGCTTATTTTTACACTTGTGAGCTAGTTTGGTAGGCTTGTCATCAATGGGGGTTTTATTTGCACATTATTTTATCATTAGGGGCTAATGTAGGCCCATAGGCTAATTCAAACTCCTTAGGAGGCTATATATTGATGTTAGATACATTCATTTGTATCATCACTTGACTTGGGATCTCTCTAATCATAGAAACTTCACATTTTTTCCTTGGAGGATATTTTCTGGAGATGGATGAATTTTGATGTATGGATTTGGGCTATTTATCTTGTCTTGGAGCTTTGTCTTGTGAAAGAAATGCTGGTTGGATATAATCTATAATGTTGTAAGTGAATTTTGATGTTATTATTCTTGTTGTTGCATACTACTAAAATTAGGGCTAGTTGTTGTATAATCGAAATGTGGAATTGAGCATGTTTTAGCTAATTTAATGTATGGACTAATTTTATATGAATGAAATGTCCTAGAGATTATTTGTTTTGATAAGCTTGCATCATTTGCATTGAAGTATAAATGCTTGAAGGTCACTTTTCTTTTCTTTCTCATAACATTGGATGAAGTTGACTTTCTGGGCCTCCTTCATCAAGAAACCAAGTTCTTACTCATTACCATCCTCGACTCCATGTCCCCAAGTGAATTAGGCATTGGTCCCTTAAAGGGGTGATCATTTTAACCCTTTTCCCCTTTTCCCCCAAGTCTAGCCCCATTAGGTCACCTAGGGCATCAGTTTCCCGAGAATTGACCCAAGGAAAAACTTCGATCTCTTATAGGCTATTGCACTGATGGGCCCCCTCCCTCTCCTCTAAATTTGAGGCAATTCTAACGTGGAATCTCCGGGAATCCCAAGCCCTAGCTCTAGGATCGAATTTTGCCTAGGCATCTCCAAGGCTAGACCTCAATAGGATCAATTCAACCTTTCAAAGTAAATATTCTTGTTGGGTCCTTTCCCCTCACCTTGTCCAGGATAGGAACATTATTGGTTGCTGCATTCCATCCCCGAACCTAGGCTTGGTCGACTTGGCCCCATGTGGTCCCACTTCTCAATAAAGATTATTTGTCGAGGATCATTTGGGAATCCAAGTTTCCAAGGATTATAGGGATTGCGAAACTCATCAATAAACTTATCCTTTCTCCCCCAACCCTCCAATCCTCACCCCTTACCCCTGGTGGACCAAGTCCCTTGCTTGAAGAGCAAGCAAGTTTCATTCTTTACTCCATCCTTGGGAAAGGGTTTTCAGGGTTACTTCTCACCTATCCATTGACATCTATTTTACAGAGTGATCCCTACACTATTGGAACTCCTCCCATCGATGAAAGTTTGTAAAGAGCATGGAGACTTAACTGCGGTGATAGTGGGCTAAGCCTCCATCGTTGCCCTTAACCTAGTAGTTTCCCTCTTAGGAACCCCTTTTAGGTCCCCTACTGGTTTGAGTGGTAATAGGTTCTATGACAAAATCTATTTAAGAAAGTTTAAGTAGCATGGTTTAATGATTCCTAAGATTTTAATCCCAATTGAGGAAAAGAAAATTGTTCATGAAGTTTGTTTGCAGCCGTGTATTCAGAACAAAGAACTTTTGATTGATACCTTCAATTAACAAAGGTGCCATTATTCCTGCCAGAATAAAATGGAAGATTATTTGATACAAGGAAGCCAGAACTAGGAAGAAATCTCATGGAAATTTGAGATTCATGGTTCAACAAAAAACATTCACAAACTGAAGGAAATCTAGAAGCTTCCTATCTTGACTACATTTCTTCTGATAAAACATCCAGATTAGTACCATTGATTGAATAGCAATAACATCAAATAGTATCACTTGAAGGTCGTTGAAATATTGAGGATTGTTTTGACTATTTTATTTCCTCTTCTAAATATAACTTACTTTTATGATAGCTATAGGAATTATCACCTTGTTGACAACCTCATCACACATACAAAAGCATGGGACTCACGACACATTTTTTTTTGGTTTGAATGATCTGTTAGATCAACATTTGCATATGACTGATTAGATGACCTTATTTTTTCCTAAGAGAACTAACATGTATGCATTAAATAAAAGTTTTGCATGATGTTATCCAAGTACTCATAAGGCTGGGTGAAGCTTCATATTGCCATACATGAGGCCTACACTAAAGCAAGACAAGCCATGCTAATGGAAGATGGATTAAGTACCAAGATCATTTTGGCAATTGGGAGAGCATCAAATTGAAGTTTGTGTACAAACCTATGTAGGGATACTTCCTTTGAGATACTACATTATACTGCAAAAATATGTGTTCAAAAGCAGATTCTGAAGTTGTAGGGATCGAAGCCTTAATGCCATGATTGAGTAAGGACTTTTGTCAAGTATGATGTTGTTGTAATTATGATTGCATTGGTTGAGATGTGTTGTTGGTACTAGGTTACCATTGATTGATTATGGCTATTGCTAAGCATTTGAAAAGCTTAATCAAAATCAGAGGAAGCTAAGATGGATATTGGAATGCCATGCATCTTGCTTTCATGAAGTATTTTGACATGACAAAGGGCCTTCATAAGTTTACAATGAAGAAGAGGTTGAGTTGCTCATCGAGTTTTGAAATTGAAGTCCTCCTGTAAAGAATTGAAGTTATCCTTGTAAAAGATAGGATTATTGCTACTGCTATAATGTTTCTTTTGAAAGATGACTTGGTTCAAATGAGAATACATTGTTGCAATACCATGCTTGCAAAAAGCATGAAAACTTTATGGTTTTGGACATTTGGATGTGGAAATAAAATTTGCATATTACAAAGTTTATTGCAAAAGACTTGAAGTTTTGGATGTGAAAAACCCTAGGGTTTGTGGATAAAACCCTAGAGCGAGACCTAGATCAATGTGTTTGCTGAAAGAAAAAACCCTATCTCATGCAAGGAAGGAAGGAAAGTAACTGATGATGAAGACGAGGATGATGAGTTTACAAATGGATGATTTTTGCATGATGGCAAGGATCAAGAGGGAGCTGACAAATTCCCCTCTATCCTCAAAAGTTAAGTATCTTATATCTCTCTTCCCTGATTATTATTGTTGGTGTTTTACTATTGGTTAACCTCTTGTTTTTGTTTCTTTTGTTGGGGTTGTAATCGTTCTATTGTGACCTCCTAGTGAGGATTGCAAGTACATTGTGTAGGTTGCCAAGGCTCTGGTAGCAAATGGAAGTATTGGAAGAACAAAGCAAAGCGTGTGACAAGAGGATTCTCCTGGGAGTGATTCTTGTTCAAGAGAGAGAAATTGGACTGACATCTTGAACCATGCTGGAAGGGATCATAGTTCAAGTAGCATAAAACAAGGATTCTCCCTGGAAGAGGGACATCTTCTCTAGTTGTTAGATTACATAAGGATTTGTATGGACTTGGGCATGGTTTTCCCGGATTGATATATGACGAGCCTTGTATTTTTGATGGAATCAGGACTAACATTTCAGAGGGAGTAGTAGTGGCAAAAAGAATTGCCTCCATGATAGTGGGAACAATCTAGATCAATGTTTTAAAACTCCGACTTTGACACCGACTCGACCGAGGGTCAATTCCGACTCCAACTTCGACTCTGTATCGACTCGGTCGGCTCGATTTCAATGACTCGATCATTGTAAAAATACATTAAATATTTAATTAAAAAAAAAAAAAAACATAATTTGAAAGATTTTTATTCATGTTTCCAAACACACTGTTGTCGCACAGATTGACACGACAACGCTCAGACCGGGGGCTGTCACTCTGATCCCCGATCTCTTCGTTTAAGCCTGTCTCCCGCGGCTAAGGGGGGTAGACCCTGTAAGGAGATGGACGACCAACTGTGAACCAGTTGGTTTGGGAGACACGAAAGAGAAAAGCACTAAATGGATTTGTTTAATTTAACGGACCAGTGCCTTATGGGTTTGACGTTTAAATGATTACTTACTGTTTGCTGCAGAAATGTAAACCCCACAGAGTAATCATAACAATGCAAGATATCTAGTAAACTCACGATGTTTTTAACGATGATCTGACAATCTAAAAAATAAACTTTGAAAGATATAACCATGCACATTAACCAGATATTATATTCAAGCATGCCAGATAAACATTAATCCCAAAATTTTAGCCTCTGCAAGAAAAATAGAACGCGATAAAATTCCCAGGCTAAAACTTCGACTGACAAAAAATTTCCACGATGAAATTTTTTATGTTTTTCAAACAAAAATAAAATTTTAAAAACTAAAAAAAATCTAAACTAAAACAAAATTTAAAATTTAGTCTAAAAGCTAAAAAAGAAATTTTTATTTGGTCTTTTTATATTTTGTATTTTTTATGATCTTTTAAAAAATTTAAAATTTTTTTCATGATTTTTTAATTTTTTTTAAACTTGAAAAAAAAAAAAATTAAAGTCTAAAAAAAATCTAAGAAAAAGAAACTATAAAAATCAAAATGTAAATCTAAAAGTCTAATGCCAAAACCCTAAAGCCCTTTTCCTTTTATGAATTTTGCCCCTTTTTTTTATTTTATTTTAAATCAAAACCTTTTAAAATGAAATTTAAAAAAATTAAACTCTAACAACATAACGCATATATATCAACAAAATAAAACTAAAAAAATATCGTAACTAAGCTAAAATGAAAGCTATGTAAACAAAACTTAAACCTATACGTAACAAAACAAAACTCATTAAAAAATAAAACTAAACCTAATGGAAAATAATGCATACGCATCGAACCGTAACCAATAAAATCTGCATTTAACCAAAACCTAAACGTAACAAAAAAAAAACGATTTTAAACTGTACCTACACTAATAGCTCCACAACGAAAACAAAATTGGTTTGCAGGCTCGTGCGGATATGCTCGAGGGTTACCGAGAAACCAGACGATGAAGGCTAAAGGGATTGACGCGTACATAACTGATCAAAATGAAAACGATTTCGGATTTATACCTTGAAACCCACGCATACAGCACTCGATTCACCTGTGGGTTTAAACTATGCAATGCCAGACTCAACGAACCAATTTAACTGTGCGTATCAAAGGAAAATGATGCCCAGCGAATATACTTGCGTTTTTTGTGTTTGAAGATGATCAAGGTTATGAAGATTCGATGTCAGCACGGAGTGAAAATAAAAAAACGCACCTGATATCCACGAAATATTCCAAAAATCGAAATCGTTTTGCAGTTTGCAGGTTCCACTTGCAGGTATGAGGCCCAGAAAATGGACGGCAGCAGAGTTTGGACGGCGGCAGTATTTTTGTTTTGCAGATTTTTTTGTTATATGCAGGTGTGAAGAGGGGCTGAAGGGAGCAACAATCACTTCGGAAAACTTCAGAATACCCTGCAACCTGGAATGAAAGATCACCCAAAAAAGATATGCAAGATTGAAAATAAAACCCTAAAAAACAACTAAAAAATTTACATTATTTACAGATCTTAAGGCTCTTTAGTAACCAGATTTATCAGTTATCCTCAAATATATTTTCAGAAAGTTTCAGATTGCTAATGAAATGCGTTAGAAGTCTCTCATGCAAATAATAAAATAAACTGAATGATTGACCCAGGATCAAAACTAGCTGGGCCCTGCAAAAAATGCTTGTGGGAGTTGGCTGGTTCAGCCGAGAACTTCCCCTAACGCCCACTTGATCTTCTTCAACAAGATATTCCTGCACGGCTCACTTTAACCATCAATAAAGAGAGAAAAAAAAGTACTAGATCTCTGAATGCAATAGAGATACCTGCTATTACTTCAGAAACCTTAACACCATTCAAACCCTAGCATGTGAACAAGATACCTATGTTCAACAATACTCTTCATTAAGCTGCTATTAATGGCTGAAAATTAAAATATGCAGAAAACAAAATAGCTCACAGCACTTGAAGAGAGTAACACCAGCAAGATTTTGACCCCAAAGTCTTCTTTATTAGCACCATAAAATATTTACAAGAGAGAGCTTCTTCAGCACAAAACTCAGATCCAATATCTTATGATCTCAAATGACCCCTAGCACCCTATTTAAAGGAAACAATCCCAACGGCTAGTTTGAGTGATCCATGTCAAAATGATCTCGACCGTCGATGAGGTTCAAGACATCTCTTAATCTCATCCGTCGATTTTTTTAATGCATTAAATTATTAAATTCTCAAAATATTCTATTATATTATTATTTAATTATTTAATTATTTTTATTATTTATTATTTCTTTTTTTATTCTTTTATTTTTTATTTATTTTTATTATGGATCATCAAACATAGCCTTTGGAAAAATTTCCCTAGGACCTAGGACTTAAGACGCACGAGGGGATTAACATTTCCTAACCCTCAAGACACTTTTCATCATGACTTTTACAACTTTATATCTCAAGGGGGAGAACCCATTTAACATAGACCCTCATAAACCACCCAGTTCTGCGACCAAACATAATCTAGCAGATTAAAACTCTAGGATTCTCCTAAGACTCTAATGATAAAATTCATTCCGGATTTGGGGTCAGGTTGAAGGAAAACTCTGCCGATCATGGATCGATGAGACGAAAAACCTTCCGGAATGAAGATTATCACTAGAAAATTAGGTCCACCTAGGCAATTTACATACATGACTCAGCTCTGCTAAGATTATTTACATCAAAATGCAGACTAGGTTTACAACCTAATAAGATCAAGAGAATGACGATGACTTTCGAATGGCACGAACATCTCGATCAAGCGTTGTCCCTTTTTGCGAAGAAAAAGGGGGTGTACTGCTATGGGTAGTTGACACGCAGCGGTCAACATCTGGCTCTACTTGGGGACACGTTGCTGCACTGTAGGAATTTGAGAATCCAGAATCTGCACCCATGCAATACCAAGCAAAACATAAGTAGCATCCATTCAAAAAATCATCATATAACAATTAAGCACAATGAAAGATAGAAGCTCTTCATTTATTAACTATCTAGTAACATGAAAAGTAAATCTAATCGTAAAACATAAATGAAAATGCTGAAAGAACAAAGAGTAAGGTTAGAAATACAGGGGATGCCCCATGGCATCAGATGTGTTCAATATAGTGTATACTGAGCATTTGCCTGCTTTCAGACAAATCTATCGGCTGCTTGTCGGATGTGCCATGTCCAATTCTGCATATGGTAGGACTTTTTCCTATCCGAAAATCAAGCTGCTCGTGGCCGTCTGATGCATCAAATCTTCTTCTCATTTTCTTTCTCTTGCGCTTTTTCTTTGTGGCAGGCTGGATTACTGATGATATGGAACTTTCTGTTTCAAAGCTCTTAGATGAAGTATGTAAGATATGCGTGACATATTTTTCTTCATCTTGCATCTGATCTTTATCGTTTTTATGTTTATTTGGATCACCTTCAATTAACCACCTTTCAATTGAACCAATGACCTCCTCATAATAAGATGGAGCTTGTTGTAGCAAATGAGAAGGCTCCTGATTTATCTGGCTAGAGTGTTCAACTTTCATAGCACTGATTTCCCTGGTATGATCTTCTTCCATGGTCAATAATTTTTTCTGAAGACTTATCTGATTAGCTTCCACATCTTTTATTACTTTATCATCTTTTTCCTTTATGATCATCAAGCAATGCTGCATAGAGTTCATTTCTTCTTTATGATTTGCTTGCATGGTAGCCAACTGATTATTATGATCGAATGTCATGATAGTCATTTCTTCATCCATAGTTAATAACTTGTTTTGCATAGAATTAATTTCCCTATCATGATTAGCTTTCTTGGTCATCATATTTTCCTCTAAGCCTGACAACTTGCTTCTCATAAAACTAATTTCTGTGTCGTGATTAATCTTCATGGCTTCAATTTCCTTAGCATGTTGATTTTGCATGATTTCCATCTCCCTATTACGTTTTTCGAGGTGGGCACATAAAGTTTTGACATCATTGGCGTAATTAGTTTGATTGATCTCCATATTTTTCACCCGCAACATTAGTTCTTGTATAATTTGCTTTTGATCTTCCTTTTCATTGTCATTTGTCCTTGCTTTTCCATTATCATGAATCTGATCTGTAATGGCACAAGTGGATGGCACATTTTGATACGAAGAATTGTCTTGGAATCTTTCACCGACAGTTGGACCTTTTTCATTCTGCTGCACAGTTTTAGGGGCACAAGGCAAGCTATTTGGATAACCATATCTATCTTTAAAAGCATTGACAATGTCTTGTAACGAAGTGAAAGAATCTTCAGGACATTATTAAACCAATTCAAAGCATCACCCTCTAAAGAAAAGAAAAAAAGACGCATTTTGACATCTTCGTGATTGTACTGAGGGGGTCTACAATATATGATCATTATGCGAGTGAACAAGCCTAGATGCCTTTTTACAGCGACTGAATTACCACTTGAGAACAAAGGTAATTTAGAGATGGCCACTTCCGGAATATCATGGAGGTCATCAAAATGACATGGTTTGAACGAATAATCCATGATGAATAACAAGGGACCAAATGGATGATAGAACGAGATTTCTGCTCAAGAAAATCAATCGATGAAGGAAGTGGAGTCGCCACTTGAACAATGAATCTAATTCCAGGATCCAAAAAACAACCAACAAGCAGATATGAGGGAGGCTTCTTGTTTGGGAAAAAGAAGAAAATGGAGTCGCCACCCAAACAAGAAACTAGCTGAAAGAAGTTGTTGATATGACGAAAGGTAAGGTGATGAGAAGATCAAGAGACGCCAAAAATGTTGAATCTGCCAGCTCAAATGAGAGATGAGAAAGATGAAAGAATGATGAGAGATGAGAAGATGAATGTCGTTGAGACGCCAGGGACAGAAAAACTCTGTCCCTGGCAACGGCGCCAAAAAATGTGGGCATTGCCGGCTCAAACGAATGACAGAAAGATGAACGATGAATGATAAAAAGTCGTTGAAACACCGAGAATAAAGTATCCTCGGCAACGACGCCAAAAAATGTTGTCGCACAGATTGACATGACAACGCTCAGACTGGGGGCTGTCACTCTGATCCCCGATCTCTCCGTTTAAGCTTGTCTCCCGCGGCTAAGGGTGGTAGACCCTGTAAGGAGATGGACGACCAATTGTGAACTAGTTGGTTTGGGAGACACGAAAGAGAAAAGCACTAAATGGATTTGTTTAATTTAACGGACCAGTGCCTTATGGGTTTGACGTTTAAATGATTACTTACTGTACGCTGCAGAAATGTAAACCCCACAGAGTAATCATAACAATGCAAGATATCTAGTAAACTCACGATGTTTTTAACGATGATCTGGCAATCTAAAAAATAAACTTTGAAAGATATAACCATGCACATTAACCAGATATTATATTCAAGCATGCCAGATAAACATTAATCCCAAAATTTTAGCCTCTGCAAGAAAAATAGAACGCGATAAAATTCCCAGGCTAAAACTTCGACTGACAAAAAATTTCCACGATGAAATTTTTTATGTTTTTCAAACAAAAATAAAATTTTAAAAACTAAAAAAAATCTAAACTAAAACAAAATTTAAAATTTAGTCTAAAAGCTAAAAAAGAAATTTTTATTTGGTCTTTTTATATTTTGTATTTTTTATGATTTTTTTTTTTTAATTTAAATTTTTGTAATGATTTTTTAATTTCTTTAAACTTGAAAAAAAAAAATTAAAGTCTAAAAAAAATCTAATTTAAATCTAAGAAAAAGAAACTATAAAAATCAAAATGTAAATCTAAAAGTCTAATGCCAAAACCCTAAAGCCCTTTTCCTTTTATGAATTTTGCCCCCTCTTTTTTTTTTAAATCAAAACCTTTTAAAATGAAATTTAAAAAAATTAAACTCTAACAACATAACGCATATATATAAACAAAATAAAACTAAAAAAATATCGTAACTAAGCTAAAATGAAAGCTATGTAAACAAAACTTAAACCTATACGTAACAAAACAAAACTCATCAAAAAATAAAACTAAACCTAATGGAAAATAACGCATACGCATCGAACCGTAACCAATAAAATCCACATTTAACCAAAACCTAAACGTAACAAAAAAAAAAAACGATTTTAAACTATACCTACACTAACAGCTCCACAACGAAAACAAAATTGGTTTGCAGGCTCGTGCAGATATGCTCGAGGGTTACCGAGAAACCAGACGGTGGAGGCTAAAGGGATTGACGCGTACATAACTGATCAAAATGAAAACGATTTCGGATTTATACCATGAAACCCACGCATACAGCACTCGATTCACCTGTGGGTTTAAACTATGCAATGCCAGACTCAACGAACCAATTTAACTGTGCGTATCAAAGGAAAATGATGCCCAACGAATATACTTGCGTTTTTTGTGTTTGAAGATGATCAAGGTTATGAAGATTCGATGTCAGCACAGAGTGAAAATAAAAAAAACGCACCTGATATCCACGAAATATTCCAAAAATCGAAATCGTTTTGCAGTTTGCAGGTTCCACGTGCAGGTATGAGGCCCAGAAAATGGACGGCAGTAGAGTTTGGACGGCGGCAGTATTTTCGTTTTGCAGATTTTTTTGTTATATGCAGGTGTGAAGAGGGGCTGAAGGGAGCAGCAATCACTTCGGAAAACCTCAGAAAACCCTGCAACCTGGAATGAAAGATCACCCAAAAAAGATATGCAAGATTGAAAATAAAACCCTAAAAAACAACTAAAAAATTTACATTATTTACAGATCTTAAGGCTCTTTAGTAACCAGATTTATCAGTTATCCTCAAATATATTTTCAGAAAGTTTCAGATTGCTAATGAAATGCGTTAGAAGTCTCTCATGCAAATAATAAAATAAACTGAATGATTACCCAGGATCAAAACTAGCTGGGCCCTACAAAAAATGCTTGTGGGAGTTGTCTGGTTCAGCCGAGAACTTACCCTAACACCCACTTGATCTTCTTCAACAAGATATTCCTGCACAGCTCACTTTAACCATCAATAAAGAGAGAAAAAGAAGTACTAGATCTCCGAATGCAATAGAGATGCCTGCTATTACTTCAGAAACCCTAACACCATTCAAACCCTAGCATGTGAACAAGATACCTATGTTCAACAATGCTCTTCATTAAGCTGCTATTAATGGCTGAAAATTAAAATATGCAGAAAACAAAATAGCTCACAACACTTGAAGAGAGTAACACCAGCAAGATTTTGACCCCAAAGTCTTCTTTATTAGCACCAGAAAATATTTACAAGAGAGAGCTTCTTCAACACAAAACTCAGATCCTATATCTTATGATCTCAAATGACCCCTAGCACCCTATTTAAAGGAAACAATCCCAATGGCTAGTTTGAGTGATCCATGTCAAAATGATCTCGACCGTCGATGAGGATCAAGACATCTCTTAATCTCATCTGTCGAGTTTTTTAATGCATTAAAAATTTGAAATTCTCAAAATATTACTATTTTTATTATTTTTTTAAATTTTATTATTTTATTTATTTATTTTTTATCTTTTATTTTTTATTATTTTTATTATGGATCATCAAACATAGCCTTTGGAAAAATTTCCCTAGGACCTAGGACTTAAGACGCATGAGGGGATTAACATTTCCTAACCCTCAAGACACTTTTCATCATGACTTTTACAACTTTACATCTCAAGGGGGAGAACCCATTTAACATAGACCCTCATAAACCACCTAGTTCTGCGACCAAACATAATCTAGCAGATTAAAACTCTAGGATTCTCCTAAGACTCTAATGATAAAATTCATTCCGTCTTTGGGGTCAGGTTGAAGGAAAACTCTGCCGATCATGGATTGATGAGACGAAAAACCTTCCGAAATGAAGATTATCACTAGAAAATTAGGTCCACCTAGGCAATTTACATACATGACTCAGCTCTGCTAAGATTATTTACATCAAAATGCAGACTGGGTTTACAACCTAATAAGATCAGGAGAATGATGATGACTTTTGAATGGCATGAACATCTCGATCAAGCGTTGTCCCTTTTTGCGAAGAAAAAGGGGGTGTACTGCTATGGGTAGTTGACACGCAGCGGTCAACGCACACAACATTAGAATATAGGTAGAAGACAACATATGATCAAAGTAGGCTTATGTATATATCAATTATATCAAAATGGCACCCAGTGCATTGTCCAATACATACATGATGATAATATAGAAATCAAAACAAAAACACATAACCAAGGAGGCTAGAAATGGCCTCTACAACAAAAGTAAACTGTGACCAGTACTACTGGCTACTGCCAGAGGAGTCGAGATCATGTGGATCAATCTCTGGATCATCATCAGAGTCAGACAGGGGGCCCCATGGCTCCTCCTCATCATCATCTCCAATCGCAACTGTAGAAGTGGTAGCACTAGCAGGCTATGCAGTAGTTGCAAGCTGAGATAGATGAGATATGCGCTTCTGTTGTGGCTCCACAGAAGAAGCGCCTGCAACTGGAGGACTTGGGGCTGGCCCTGAGGCTGGTACAAGTAGATCAGGGTCTGCATTCAACTGAACATTATGTTCGAGTGATGCCTCCACCTGTAAATCCAAATCAAGATCCTCATTAGAATCAAACTCTGCTGATGACTTTTCACTACCCAATCTGATGTTGGATCAATGTCTTCCAACACAATGGGATCAGAATCAGGACTTTTGTTCAGCAATTGGTTGCGTCTGAGCCAGAGGTTGTATTGGACATAGACTATATCATTTAACCGTTTTTGATCCAAACAGTTTCTCTTCTTTGTGTGAATCCTCTCAAAGACAGACCAATTGCGCTCACACCCAATAGCACTGCAAGTTTGACTCAAAACACGAATTGCAAACCTCTGCAATTCAGGACAATGGCTACCAAAAGCCTCCCGAGTCCCACCATTGTGCTGCAAAAGACATAGGAGTGTAATGAGTTAGCTCAACAAAATTACAACTTATATCCAACTTTCAAATTATAAACGATTTAACGAAATAAGTATTAAGAATTTGAAAATTGAAATTTTTGTTTACCTGGCTCATCTGCTTCCTTTGCAATCTTTGCTAGGTTCTTCCCAAAGGTACCCGAGGCACTGTTGAAGGTTGTGGCCTATCAGTGTATCTCCAGCTGAGCACACTCCAATGGGATCATGCAATCAATGCAGTCAATCAATCCATCTCTAGCCTCCCCCTTCACAGCTCCTGTCGCCTTAGCTTTATAATGATACCGTGGGTTCAAAAAACACCCAGCTGCATGTATAGGGCGATGGAGTTGATTGTTCTATCTTTCATTAGTGATTGCCCAAATGGGCCCATACTTAGCCACTTTATCCTTGTATGCCCTCTTTATTTGCTCCTTTGCTTGATCCATAGCCTCATAAATGAAGCCCATAGCCAATCTTTCCGCATCCACCAATCACAACACCTTAACTAGTGGCTTAGCAAGTTTCACAATCTCTGTTGCCTTTCTCCAAAATATTTCTTCATTAACTTTGTTTTTCAATTCTTTGCCTTCCAGTTTGTGAGACCACTGGCTTTGATTCCATTCTTCACTGGAAAAATCTTTTGCAAGTTTCTATGTTGTGAAAGCATAGATTGCAATGTCAAAAAAGGAGTAGCAAATCTAGTGATGGCAAGCATAATAATATCCTTGCCCCCTGTGTGTTTCGTCATCAGGCTCAAAATCCATGAATGATTGTAGATACATTTTGTTATGCATTTGGTATGATCTACAGTGTTTTTGACCCAATCTAATTTGCCAATATCCTCAAGCATGAGGTCTATGCAATGTGCAGCACATGGGGTCCAAAAGATGGTTCTGTGCTTTTCCTCTAACAATTTACCAACAAGAACATAGTTAGAGGCATTATCTGTGATGACTTGAACAACATTAGTCACCCCCACCTCCTCAACAACCTCATCCAATAGCTGAAACAACAATTGTCCATCTTTTACTTTATTAGATGCATCAACTGATTTTAGAAACATGGTTCCTTGTGGGCAGAAGATACGAAAGTTTATGATGGTACAGTTTCTTTGATCAGTCCATCCATCTGACATGATGGTACATCTTGTTCTTGCCCATGAGTTCTTGAAATCTTTCAAATACTCATTAATGGAGGCAATTTCTTTCTGCAAACGATACCCCTTAGCTCATGCATAGTAGGGCCTTTGAAGCCTTTTCCAGCAGCATGTATGGCATCAAACATAGGCTCATAATATGGTGAACGAGAAGCATTGAAAGAGATATCAGCATCATACCACCATCTAGCTATGTAATCACAAGCAGTCTCCCTCAATTCTTTCTTCCAATGGTCATCTAAAGTGGGCTGCAAATGACTTCTACTAGCTTGAGGACTATGTGCATCTGATGGAGAGGAGGGAGTGAAATAACTTTTGATATTCATATCACCCTTTTTCATTTTACCCTTTCCCTTTTCTTGAATAGACTCAAAAGAGGGAGGAACATATCGGAAGGGGTTGGATGCATCAGTACAAGGGATAAAGGAAGAACCCTCAAAATCAAAATGGGAGTTGGTAGCCAACATTTTTTGTATATTCCTCTTCCTCCCAATTTCAACCTCTAACTCTTTTTGCCTAGCCTTATCTTCTTTAAACTTCTCAAAGCTGGCTAACAAATCCTTCCTAATCTCCACAATTTCTGGTGAGGTTCATGGAGTAATTTGGCCTTTAATCCCCGCCAAGTGTTGTTACAGCCTATTAATGCCCCTAGGACCTTCATTAATTTTCCTATGGCAAAATTTGCAATGCATTTGACTATCAACCATTTCAACATATGCCCAAGCAACATTTTTACTTGGAAATGAAAGAAAACAATCTGAAAATGAAAACAAAAAAAAACATTGATTCAATGTTCATTTTTTTCACAAAAAAAACTCTTTAGGATTTCTAGATTTGCACATAAAATTTAATAAGCTAAAACAGATTTTTACAAGTGAAAAAAAATACCTCCAGGCACAAACTGCCTCCTCAAACTTGCTCCAAGAAACCAACTCCTCAATGGCAAATGATGCTCCAAATGGCTGCCCAAGAAGCTCTTCACTCCAGTTGCAATGCTTGCCAAAGACTCAAGAAACAAACAAACTCAACAACTCCTCACAAACTTTCACTAAAATTTTCACTCAAATACATGAGATGGCTGTGAGAAAATGAGAGGGGTTGGGTGGGTTAAATAGGGTTTAGGAGAGGAGAATGGACCCCAAAGACAACATAGGCAAAATAAGAACCGTTTGGAGTCCCCTAAAAGAACATTAAAAAAAAATCGCTATTTGATAGGTTGCTGGGCCGCTTTTTCTAACTTGGCTGGGTTAATGCGAGCTCAGCCGAGCCGGCCTGATAGGCCAAACCGCCAAGGCCGAGTCAAATTTTTTTGGCCTGGCTCGGACCAACTCGGCCGAGTCGGTTCCGAGCTGGTCGGTTTTGAAAACATAGATCTAGATAGAGGGAGTTGACCTATGAATTCGTGATGAAGGATCTTGGTTGGATACATTGCTTCTTGGGATTAGAAATGTGGAAAAAGGAAATATATTATTATTAAGATCCTTTAGTGATTTGGGATGATGGATTGCAGAATGACCGAAAGGTAGCTATGATGAATCTAGTCTATTGAGTCAACGCGTGCGTACAACAACTATTCACAAATTCAACTTGGGGTCTGCTATGATGAGCAAGAAGTTGACAACAATACTGGAATAAAGTATATTGCACTTTGCTTGACAAGTTGTGAAGAAGGATAGCTTCAGGATTGTTTGATTAAGTGCATGAGATGACTGTGGCTATGGTTCAAAGCACATGGAGTAGTGAGGCTCCTATGTATTTTTATGATCGAGCTAGATGTTGACATTCTCGCAAAGCTTCTATTCCTAGGATCAAGTTGGGGTACTTTTGGGACAAGCTTGGAGTGATTGAATATGTTTCCCTTGGTTAAAGGGCATGTTAATGTTGTAGCAACTATGGGCCTAGGCTGATCCCTTAGGTCATGGAATTTGACCGGGAAACCATGGTTTATGGTTGGGGAGATTGGCATAGTAAGCATCAAAGCCTAGTTTGCTCCCTTGGTCATGGGGTTTGACCTGGAAGCCATGGAGTTTGGCTGGGGGAGATTGGTTCATTAAGCATCAAGCCCTGGATTACTCTCTTAGGTTATGGGGTTTGATTGGGAAACCATGGTTTTATGGTTGGAGAGATTGCCCTGTTAGCATTGAGGCCTGGATGCTCCCCTGGTGAGTGGGTTTTGACCATATTGCCATCGGTTTTAGCTAGTGGGTTGAACTTGTGCCTCATAGCACCAGGTAGGTATTGCCCCAGCTTTCACCATGGGTCAGGTGGGGTTCCGACATGTCTCCAAGTGACAACTTGTTCAGCTGGTGACCTAGAACTTGTGGGAGACTAGTTCCTCCTTTGATGTTGATGCGGGGATGCTTTCCACATGGTTTTAGTGTTGAACATGTGGTGGATGGATACATCAACATAGCTGACCTCATTCAATCTTATCTTGGAATAGAGAAATTTTTCAACAAGAGAAGATCTGTGAAAGTCATTATGAATACCTCCCTAGCTAAGAGGGAGTGTTGAATTTTGTAGCTTTGGTCTTCATAATCAAGTTTTAGCCCTCAAGTTAATCAAGAAATGATAAATATATATGTGGATTCCTAGTTGGCTTCATAAGAAGAAAATTTGAATTTTAAAATCATGAATTTTCCCTCCAAAATGTAAGGTCAGCTTCAATTTGGCCCCAGTGAAGGGACACACTGATTTGGCACATTCGACCACTATTTATTGGCATTTGTCCTCTCCATTTGAGCAAGAATTCAGATCACTTCTAAGGCCAAAATTCGGATTATTTGAGGCAGATCCAAATCTCTGAGGAAGGCTGAAATTTCTGAGGCACAACAGTCCAAACTTCTGAGGCTAATTGTGGCTGTTTGACCGGGTTAGACCCAGGTTGGTTACTGGTCAGTTTGATTTGATTTGATTTGGAAAATTCAGATTGTATTCCTTGTTGAATGGACAAATTTCTCTAAGAAAAGGTTGCTGGGTTTTTCCCCTAGTTTGGGGTTTTCCCAAGATATATTTTGTGTCTCTTGTGTTTGGCTATCTCTACTTTCATTATTGTTTTACTGTTGATGATTTTCTTGTATAATTAGTTAATGATGAATGTTGTATAAGTTGAATTGGTTTAAGAATCATTGAAAGTAATTATCAGTTAAGGAAATCTGGAAAAATCAACATATAGGAGGATCTGAAGAAAATCACTGAATTCTTGGATGAATATCCCTTGCTGTCACGACTCACAAGTACTTGGTTTGAGAAGGAAAAGCACCTTGCTTGGATGAGAGATACTGCCCCAAAGGGTCCACATACGCTGTAAATCTCTCTGTTGAAGGCTGTCAAAATCATGGTGCATGCAGGGTGTGCAAATTGTTGTGTGTATGAGGGAGAAAGCAAATCACTGCTCAAGGGGAAACTCTACCTGCCAGGCATAGCTATTTAACCCAGGAATAAAAAAATAACGTAAAACTCATCAAATCCTGGCCATACACTTAGAAATTATTGCCCATGCCCAAGAGGCTTAAATTGCTATGTTGAAGGAGAAGTTGCCTGTCTAGCACATCGATTTGGATTGAGGTGCAAGATATCAATGCAAAACTCAATAATCACCAGCATGCACTTATGTTCAAATCGTTGCCCAACAACTGAAAACAAATTGCTGTCTCTAAAATGCTAATTTTCCTTGCTTCCACAATGATTTGGCTGTTGGGAATGGAGCATTGAGCTTAGAGGAGAAAACTAATAAAACTTGAATCTGGACAGGCCATGTGGATCTACAAATCATGTGTGCAAGTTGCCTTGCATGGACAGCGATTTGGTCTTGCAAACTGATGCCAAGCATAACAATTGCTGAGTTCAAATGCTTATACGAGTCATTGTCCTTGCTAAGTTCAGAAAATCATTGCCTTCATGTTGTAAAACTGCCTCAAACCTGGGTGGCCCACCAAGTTCATCGATAGACTCCTTGTTGTTGTTATTTTTAGGCCTATACACACTCCTAGAATCATCCACCTCGGTCCTTTGTTGTCATAAGTAACTCCTGCTGCCACCAATAGAAAACAACACACCATTAGTTAATATAATTAATTAGTTAATGTGCACATTTGGAAATTGATCCAAGGAAACCTTACCATGTGAGAATGAATTAAATGTGCATATGCATGGAGACGATAGGATAAAATCTAAATGAAGCTAGGTTTTAAAAGGTTGTAAACTTTGTATCATTCATTCATTAACCAATGCAAAAGAAGAAACTCAATTAATTGAATACATAAACACCAAGGAGATCTTTGTGATCCATAAATAGTCCAGGGGATCAACGCATCCACTTAAGTCACCACAATCGATTCAAGGCAAAGATAAAGCAACTTAAGTAACATTGTCAACTAGACAAACCAGTCAAAGAACTTGAACTACAACACGCCATTAGATAATATAATGTTAAAATTGGCAACTAGGGCCAAACTCCATATGGGTCATCTTATTAATGGAAGCTGATATTTTTCTTGGATCCCTCTCATCGAGAGGTGTAGGATTGATCTAAAGATCATCCAATTCCAATAAGTATTCATGAAGATATGAATTTATTTCTGTGATGGGACAATTCGTCAAGGTCGGCCAGCAACCAACTAACCCGCTCTTGTGCTTTACGTTTTAGTATAAATAGAAGAGGACTTTAAGTCATTTGACACACACTTGCCCTTGTGATCTCTCTTCATCTTGTTTTGGGTTTGATGAAGATGAGATCAAGGAGGCGTGCTGTAGGTGATATGCTGCCTTAATAGAAGATGCACTAGAAGCTGTCATGGACAAGGATCTATGCTGCCCTGATGGAGAAGTCTCATACGCAGCAAGAAGTAGGTTCACGCAGTCAGGCAGGAAGGTCTCATAACGCAGGGAGGAAAGCCCTCTAAGAAAGGTTCTACGCTGCCCTAAACATGACCTTACTACACAGCAAGAATAAATGCCCTAATGCTGCCCTAACAAACTGTTCTAGGACGCAGTTAAAGAGGGTTCTTATACTGCTGTAAATGCAAGCCCTAACCGCAGTCCTATTGGGAGGACTCTAGCCTTAACCTAGCCGCTGAAAATGGAAAGACTTGGCGGCTGTTCTAGAATATCTCTAGCAGTCAAAGAGAGCCATCATACGCTGCCTAAAATGTTTCCCATCTACTGTCCTAGCACTCAATCTAATCTGCAATTTCAAAGAGGCATCTATGCTGCCCTAACCACAGTTCACTAAGGGTTCTATGCAGCAAGAGAAGAATTCATACATGCTGGAAAGAGGAGATCTTAAATAGCTCTAGACGTAGTAAAAAGGAAGTGTATTCAAGAATGCCCTAGCCGTAGTCATACCATAGCCTTATGATGCATAGGGACAACGTCAAAGGAAGGTCTAGAAGTATCTTGAATGACATGGTGAAGAGTTCCTCAAGCCGCCGTAAGGAGGCCTAAAGTGGCCCTAATCTCAGACATGAAGATGTCCTCATACGCTGTCACATCTAGCCATAACTACAACTATCTCACTGCTGGTCAAAAGCATGGATGAGATACATTTGGGAGCATCTGTCATTAGATTAGAAGTCAGAGGGCTAAGCTGCTATCTAGGGTCTAGTTTGGGTCTGCTTGAAGGAATATGGAACTATAGCCTAGTTGCTTTGCTAGGCTGCAAGCCATAACAAGCAGCTAAGGCAGATATGCAACAAAGTGGATGTTGTATGTTAAGAGCATCATAAGCATTGCAGCAGCATGATGTATAGCAACAAGGTATTGCAGCATGATGATGATGATGTATTACAGTATGCCTTGAGTGTATGATTGGGTGTAACACAGTGACAGGTGCAACTGATGATGAAGTGCAGCATAGCAGTCATTGAGTACAGATCAGTGATGGTGCAGCGTTGAGTGCAGATCAGCGATGAGTACAACATTGGGTGCAGATCCGTGATAAGAGCAGCTCAATGATTGGAGCAACACAGTGACAGGAGCAACAACATGAAGTGCATAGCATGGTCATTAAGGTCCAGTACTGTGATGATAAGTGCAACATGGAGCAGCATGATGAGGTGCAGCATATGAATGAGATGCAGCGCATGATAGGTGAAGGAGTCACCTTGAAGAATTAGTTGAAGCAGCATGTCTTCAACTAATCTCATGTAGATATATAAAGTCAAAGTGTTGACTTCTGTTGTAAATGTACTCTCTCTCTCTCTCTCTCTCTCTCTGTGCTGAACTATTGAAGAACATATAAGAAGAATTGATCAAGGGTTTCCCCACATTGGGGTTTGTCCCTGGCTAGCGCCACATCTTGTGTCCTCTTGTCTTGGCTTGTCTTCTACAATTTATGTTTATATTCTATCTGCAGTTTACTTTAATGCTGATGTGATTGCTAATCTGGAAAAGGTATTGAGTTAACTGTGAAAATTGAAATAAATTGCTCTAAGTATAGAACATACCTAAAATTAACATGGGATTAGAGCTGAGGTGAAGACAAAGCCCAGGCAAGAGTGAAAGAGCAATCACCGAAGACAGTTGGGAAAGGACAAAAGGATCAATGGGTTTCTCATCCCTCTTCAAATTCATCGAGGGTGAAGTTGAAGCATAGAATATTATCAGAATGGCGCAACGAAAGATTCTAATGGCCTTAAGATCACTTCAATGGGAAGTCCGATCTAAGGGTGGAAGGAAAGGTAGATGCCTTGGTTGCAATAAGTTCGGCCATTATGCGAAGGAGTGTCCAAATGGCAGAGACACATCTCTTGATGAAGATAACAATCATTCCAGGGACATCTTCAATGATCAAAGGAATGACAGGTAATGCAGGTCATCAAGGAAATGGTCGACTCTTCAAAGAAAGCAAGGAACCCCAGGTATGAAGAATCAAATGTTGTTTTTGATAAGATAAAGAAGCATTATCTTGTATTGGCCCTCTCCTTCAGATTTTTTGGGAATCTGGCTTAATGATTGTAGTGCTTCAAGGCACTTCATCGGATAGAAGGATGCACTCTCTAATTTGGTAGAGATGGAAAACAATCATGGGATTATACTTGGATCCGATGCCACCTATCCTGGAAAGGGTGTAGGGAATGTTCCCCCTCAAATGAATGAGGGTAACTCGATTCATTTACAAGAATCTCTTTTATGTACTTGATTGCAAGAAGAACCTAGTGTCCATTTCGACAATGGAAGTAAAAAGGTTTCAGGGTGGCATTCATCATTGGAAAGGTACGTGTTTGAAAATAGAATTTTCTAAGATGCTTTTACTCGTGGGTTCAGGGATTGGCAATTTGTATCAAGTTGCAGGATGGTCCATTGAGGATCATGTCAATTGACATATCGCATCTATAGCACTGGAGGTTTGTGACTCAGATGGTGACAGGGATGCTTGAATTCAAAAGGAGTATGAATGTACATGTCTGAGATGTACTAAAGGAAAATCTTACAAGGGGACCATTCCCCTCATTTAGCAGGTCCACAGGTTTGGAACAACCTGAGGAGGTTTGAGATTCATGATTGGAAATCTCATGTATAGAGGAGGAAGAAAGCCCTCTATGGCTTTAAACAAAATACCCCGGGCGTAGTATGAGAGGATTGATAGTTGTCTGATGAAGCTGAGATTCACTAGGAGTGAAACCGATCCAAACCATTACCCAAAGGTTGTGGATGATAGACCTCTCATACCGACACCTTCTGAGGACGACCTATTTCTGACAAGTGCAGGCCCTCTCACTTGCAGAAGTAAGAGGGAGTTGGATTCCAGATGTGGAATGGTAAATTGCAAGCCCGTGACTACCTTGAGGATCTTAAATTTCAGAAGTTATATGGTGATGATGCTGGACCAGATTTGGGAAATGCCTCTGAGTTCCATAAACTCATTTGCATTAATGTTCTTGGTGAACTTCCGTCCGGACATATGTTTTGCAGTTAGCATGGTGAGCTCATATTTGGTTGAGCCTCACTGGATTGGTGCCAAGAATCTTTTGAGATATCTTTGGGGCATAATCTCTCATGGATTGGGATACACTGTCGGAAATATGAAACTACATGATTATTTGAATGCTGACTGGGCAGGCAATGTGGAGGATCACTAGAGCACTTTTCAGTGTTGGTTCTCTTTGGGTTCTGCTTCGATATCATGGATGAGCAGGAAGCAGAAGTCAGTTGCTATAAGCACCGCTGAGACTGAATACATAGCTATGAATATGATCTCATATGAAGCTGCCTAGTTGTGGAAACTCTTCAGTGAGTTGTTTGTACACATGATGAATACCATTGTGATTCTCTGTGACAATCAGAGGGGGGATTCGATTATTGAGGAATCATGTATTTGATGAGTGCTCCAGCAGATAGACATCAGATACTGCCTTATCTGGGATATGGTAAGTCGATGAGCGAGGAGGCTTCATCGCATTGAGACTGCGTACAGGTCGTAGACATTTTGTCAAAGCCTCGGGAAAGGTCAAATCTACGACTTTCCCGAATGACTTGGAGTCGTTGAGAGACCTTCTTATAAGGGTCCTGCATGTTGCATGCATTGAGTTCTGGGAGTTCTAGGGGGCTTGGGATAGTTACTGGAGCAACATACGACCACAGGGCGACTCACCCTCCCCTAGTGGTGCACTATGTACAGGATGATTAGTTCTCCTATGGGCAGGATGATTAGTTCCCTGTGGCAACTATGGAACAAGATGATTAGTTCTCCTGTGGGCCAGGATGATTCGTTCTCTGTGGCGACTGTGGAATAGGATGATTAGTTCTCCAGTAGGCCAGGATGATTAGTTTCGTGGCATCCACTGGACAGGATGATTCGTTCTCCTGTGGATAGGATGATTAGTTCTCCTGTTGAGGCATTCTACCCATGCAGTCTGGGACTCATGGGAAGTACCTCTCATCTGATCAATGAGCAGGGAAATGAGGATAGGGACCATAGTAGTACTATCGATGGATGCATTGTTGTATCTACCGTACTCCCTATGCTAGGATGACCTCCATTGATCTGGGATCAGTATGAGTGGTTTGAGACACTCTCTTGTGATATTGATCTGGGATCAGTAAAACTGACTTCGAGTCAGTGAGAGTGATGTGACACACTCTCTTAAGATAAAACTGACTTCGGGTCAGTAGAGAATGGTATGAGACATTCTCGATCAATTTTTCTTCTTTATGGTTCAGCATAATAGAGTAGAGCAAAGTAAAGCAGAGCTTAGCAGAGCAGAGCGGGACACTAATGGCATAGATAGTATAGTTGGACATATGGATCAACGGATGGAGTTCTCCCTAGTTGAGAGGGAGTGTTAAAAGTGGCAACTAGGGCGAAACTCCATATGGGCCATCTTATTAATGGAAGCTGATATTTTTCTTGGATCCCTCTCATCGAGAGGTGTAGGATTGATCTAAAGATCGTCCGATTCCAATAAGTATTCATAGAGATATGAATTTATTTGTGTTATGGAACAATTCGTCAAGGTTGGCCAGCAACCAAATAACCCCCTCTTGTACTCTATGTTTTAGTATAAATAGAAGATGACTTTAAGTCATTTGACACACTCTCACTCTTGTGATCTCTCTTCATCTTGTTTTGGGTTTGATGAAGATGAGATCAAGAAGGAGTGCTCTAGGTGATATGCTGCCCTAGAAGCTGTCATGGACAAGAATCTACGTTGCCCTGATGGAGAAGTCTCATATGCAGCAAGAAGTAGGCTAACATAGTCAGGGAGGAAGGTTTCATAACGTAAGGAGGACAACCTGCTAAGAAAGGTTCTATGCTGCCCTAAACGTGACCTTACTACACAGAAAGAATAAATGCCCTAACGCTGCGCTAACAAACTGTTCTAGGACGCAGTTAAAGAGGGTTCTTATACTGCTGTAAATGCAAGCCCTAACCGCAGTCCTATTGGGAGGACTCTAGCCTTAACCTAGCCGCTGAAAATGGAAAGACTTGGCCACTGTTCTAGAAGATCTCTAGCAGTCAAAGAGAGCCATCATACGCCGCCTAAAAGGTTTCCCATCTACTGTCCTAGCACTCAATCTAATCCGCAATTTCAAAGAGGCATCTATGCTGCCCTAACCACAGTTCACTAAGGGTTCTATGCATCAAGAGAAGAATTCATACACGCTGGAAAGAGGAGATCTTAAATAGTTCTAGACGCAGTCAAAAGGAAGTGTATTCAAGAATGCCCTAGCCGCAGTCATACCATAGCCTTATGATACACAGGGACAGCGTCAAAGGAAGGTCTAGAAGTATCTTGAATGACATGGTGAAGAGTTCCTCAAGCCGCTGTAAGGAGGCCTAAAGTGGCCCTAATCTCAGACGTGAAGATGTCCTCATACGCTGTCACATCTAGCCATAACTACAGCTATCTCACTGCTGGTCAAAAGCATGGATGAGATACATTTGGGAGCAGCTGTCATTAGATTAGAAGTCAGAGGGCTAAGCTGCTATCTAGGGTCTAGTTTGGGTCTGCTTGAAGGAATATGGAACTATAGCCTAGCTGCTTTGCTAGGCTGCAAGCCATAGCAAGCAGCTAAGGCTGATTTGCAGCAAAGTGGATGTTGTATGTTAAGAGCATCATAAGTATTGCAGCAGCATGATGTATAGCAACAAGGTATTGCAGCATGATGATGATGATGTATTACAATATGCCTTGAGTGTATGATTGGGTGTAACACAGTGATAGGTGCAACTGATGATGAAGTGCAGCATAGCAGTCATTTAGTACAGATGAGTGATGGTTGCAGCATTGAGTGCAGATCAGTGATGAGTACAACATTGGGTGCAGATTCGTGATAAGAGCAGCTCAATGATTGGAGCAGCACAGTGACAGGAGCAGCAACATGAAGTGCATAGCATGGTCATTAAGGTCCAGTACTGTGATGATAACTGCAACATGGAGCAGCATGATGAGGTGCAGCATATGAACGAGATGCAGCACATGACAGGTGGAGTCACCTTGGAGAATCAGTTGAAGCAGCATGTCTTCAACTGATCTCATGTAGATATAGAAAGTCAAAGTGTTGACTTCTATTGTAAATGTACTATCTCTCTCTCTCTGCTGAACTATTATTGAAGAACATATAAGAAGAATTGATCAAGGGTTTCCCCACATTGTGGTTTGTCCCTGGCTAGCGCCACATCTTGTGTCCTCTTGTGTTGGCTTGTCTTTTGCAATTTATGTTTATGTTCTATCTGCAGTTTACTTTAATGCTGATGTGATTGCTAATCTGGAAAAGATATTGAGCTAACTGTGAAAATTGAAATAAATTGCTGTAAGCATAGAACATACCTAAAATTAACATATAATTAATTGGTTAGTGTGCAGATTTGGAAATTGATCCGAGAAAACCTTACCTTATAAGGACGAGTTAAACGTGCATATGAATGGAGACTATAAGATAAAAAGCTTAATGAACCTAGGTTTTAAAAGGTTGTAAACTTTGTATCATTCATTCATTAACCAACGCAAGAGCAGAAAAAACCATTAATTGAATGCATAAACACCAAGGAGACCTTTGTCATCCATAAATAGTCCACGGGATCAAAGCATCCACATATGTCACCACAATCAAATCATTGACTTAATTCATCAAAATCAACACAAGGCAAAGACAAAGCAACTTCTATAACAGGGTCAACCAGACAAACCAGTCAAAGAATTTAAACTCACAAGGGACCACTGATCGCATCAAAAGTGTGATCTGCAAAGAAGTGTAAGATAAAATCGGTGACACTTGAAAAATTGGTGACCTGGGATCTGTTGATGGCATCAGCAGAACAGTGAAGAAGTTGCCTCTGAAACTTGTTCCACGGGAAATTTCATTCCAGGAGTTTTGTTTTCATATGTTTTAAAGGACATGTAAGTTATGGCTAATATGAGCTGGCCTACTGAAGTGGGAATATGCTTGGGTTGTGTGATGGAATTCTCGATAATCACATTAACAGCCCTGTAATTGCAAATCTTCAACATCAATGAGTTTTATTACTGTTACTGGACAAAAGAAGAGCACAGGAGAGTTTTTGAGTTCGATGAGGTAGTGTTAAAGTTATTAGTATTCTATTTTCAGTTTGGGAGCAGGTATGCCACAGAGCTGAAAAAAAGGAATTGGTAACCATTTCTATGGAGTGGGTTCAGGCACATGACATCAACTTATTTCTGGCTGTCTGAATATTCTTGATTCCGGTTTCAAGTCACTTTTGTCTATTCTGACTGGGGGTTAAAGCTTAAGTTAAAAGTTTTAGTGGCTGTTTCAGTTCAGATTCATGTTGTTTCTTGCAGTGTTTACATGGTTTCCCTCTATTTCCTTTCTTTGTCCTTTCTGAAGATCTGCTGTTTTTGGTGATTCACATAGTTTGTTACAAAGTATTGACCCAAAATTTTAAGATGGCATTTAAACTTTATGAATCTCTATCATCTTGCCTGCTGGCAACCAATGTACTTCTTGTTTCTCTTCATTTTAATCTAATACCTGGTTCCACATTTTTATTTTGTAACAGAGATATTTTTGTTATTTTTATTTACTTTTCAGAGTGCGGTTATTGTGATCATGGGTTTGTAATTCAATGCCAAGTTTATCCTTGATATGAACTTCTGTCGTCTTATTTTGTTTGTTACAATGCCAGGTTCATACTTTGATCATTAAAGTGATTTATTGGTACAGATCCTTGTCTAGGGAAGATATTAAAGCTGTCGTGGAGTATGGATGCCACAACACAAACAGAAAGGTGGTCAATTCAGGGAAGCGTTTGAGGGCATATGTGAAATTGGACGAAGCAGTTGTAAGTTCAGTTTCAACTATTTGTAAGGTTTTTGTTGTATTAGTGAGTTTTTGAAGACTCTCTTCTTTTCATTTTGTTTGTGAGCCACCATTAGCACCAGAATGTAACATTCAAACTTAATTTTCTCAGGTATGTGGCATGTGCAACCTAAGAGGCTCCTGTAACAGGGCAGACGTAAAGCCCCACCAAGGGGAAGATGCACGGATGGATGATATAATGCGGGTGTTGCTTACTTACGGGCTTGATCCTCTGGTGGGTTTGGCTTCGAATGAGTTACATATGAGAGAAACAATAATAGCATCTGTTCGTAAGTTGCTGAAAGAGGTGATTCAGTTGAGTGCAACTCCACTTGATCCAAACTTTCCCAGGCCTAAGCTCGAGCAGTCTTTTCCAAGAAAAAAGCAGTCACCACCTATGCTGATGAAGAGACCAGGCATTACTGATGTTAAAATGAAAAAAGGGGATTGGCTTTGTCCAAGGTAAGTTTTTTTTTCTTTTTATTGCCTTTTGGAATTGCTTTTCTGTATCCTGCCAGGATATTTAGAGATTGTCTTAAATATCTTCATATGCATTTGCAGGTGCAATATAGTAATCTTTGCCAGGAATACAACATGCATAAAATGTAATGAGAGGCGTCCTAAAGAGCAGCTACAACAAGGGGAGTGGGAATGTCCAGCGTAAGTTTTCTGTAGTTCATTAGGATATGTTCTATAGACAATTTGATTTTCTGTTTCTTTATCATGATTGTTACATGATTTCTGTAACACAGTAGTAGTGTTTTAAGTTTAAAATGTGCACCTGACAAGAGTGAACTGAAAAATTATTTTGCAGGTGTGATTTCTTAAATTTTGGTAGAAATATGACGTGCCTTAATTGTGATTGTAAGCGTCCAAAGGATGAACATATGCAGAATGCCGAGCATGATCGGAGTGATTATCGTACTGATGCTAGGAGTGCTTTTCAGCAGTCACAGAAGTTGAAGAATCCAGGGGACTGGGAATGCCCAGTGTAAGTTTTCTATATTTCACAAGGATATACAGATAATCTAATATCTGTCTCTTTGCTCTGATTGTTGCATATATCATGAAACACATAACAGTTGAACCAGTATTCAAGTTAAAACATGCACCTGACAAGAGTAAACTAAAAACTATTGCAGGTGCAAATTCAACAATTTTAGAAGAAATATGACATGCCTCAAGTGTGATTGTAAGTGTCCAAAGGATGAGGATACACATAATTCCAGGCAAGGTTGGAATGATCATCAGACTGATGCTACGGATGACTTTCAACAGTCTAAACATTTAGAACATAAGTTGACACATCCAGTTAAGACAGCAAACTGTTCAAAGGCCCAGAATGATGAATATGATCATGGTTCTGCAAGTGATGATGATTTGCTTAATGGTGCAAGGAGGAGCAAGGGTCTTGGCATTAATGATGGCAATTTTGATTTTGCTGACATCCCTGGGCGTGAAGGTAAAAGTGGAACCACAGTTGGTGGAAGGAAAGAAGGGAATGAGAAGAAAACTTCCAGTCGATGGGATCTGGAAGCGGATATCAGTTTGCAGTCTTCCAGTGCTAAAGCAAATCTCTTTTCGAACTTAGAATTAGATGATGATGATGATGATTCTAATTGGAACAAGGAAATTGTTGGAAGAGTATCTGACAGATATGGTAGAGACTCTACCAGTGCCAGAGGAAAAGGAAGGGTTCACAATTATGATGATACTGATGATGAAGATGGGCAGTTTGGAAGTGATCAGTGGAAGGAATCTGAATCATCTGAGAGATCCTCATTCTCTAAACAAACAGGAGATAAAAACAGTTTCAAAAACTTTGGGGATTTGGATGAAGATGATGATAATGATGATCCATTTGGATCTGAAGATGATCAACCTCGGCCATCTAGATCGAAGTTAAGAGGAGGGAAAGCAAGATCTTCTGATAGGCGAGAACACAGAGTACAGAGCAGAAGAGGGAGGGATCCATCTTCTGCTTCTCGAGTGAGTGGGAGGGAAGCAAATGATGACGATTTTCATGGGCTTAATGATCTTACTGGATCCGAGGATGAACAACCTCAGGCATCTAGATCAAAGTTGAGAGGAGAGGAAGCAAGATCCTCTGGTAGGAGAGAATACATAACAGAAAACAGAAGAACGAGGGAGCCATGTTCTGCTTCTCGAGTAAGAGGGAGGAGAGAGGAAAATGATGACGACTTAGATGGGCTTGATGATGATCTTGATGATTTTGAGGATGATGATCCGTTTGACAAAACAAGTGAGGGGGAGAAATATGGAAAGTCAAAAGTAGGTAAACCAGAACGAAACAAAGCCAGGAATGGTATTACTCGCAGCAGATAACATTTTTGAAATAAGAAAGTCTGGGAGATATAGAATGGCAAGTTAAAATATAATGGAGAATTCTCTCAGAACCCATCGTTTTCTTAAAACCTGTGCCATATGTGGTATGATTGATACATTTATACAGTAGAGTTAATTTCTAAATTTGGATTTTGTTAAATCATAATACTGTGCAATTGTATTGGTAGTGTCGGTATGTTTAAACCCAATTGAAGCTCTCTGTTATGGTTTACTGTTTGCATTTTTTTTGGTTCAGAAAATGAACACCAATGCCTTCTTGAGGGCAATAAGCAATATTGCCAATCTTGGCAAACTTTAGTGATTGTCCCCAAGAACAGGTCAGTTGAAATGCATATCAGTCTGAGTTATGTATAATTTGGAACATTTGCTTTTTAATTCAATGAGAAGCCCTCAGATTATATTATTTGTGTAGCTAACAAACCAAATATCTTATCCATTCTTGAAATTCTTGTATTAAGCAAAGCAGCGGCATACAATATATTGGCACTATGAAGATGTTAACCGTTTGTTTTCCCTCTCTATAAAGTTTGAAGCTCTGTTTTTGAGAGGGCCCTGATGAGATTTGTCCCAAGACATAAGTGTAGTTTACTTAGTTCTATGCTTTTACACAGTTTATAATTAATAATGTCAAGAAGGAACCAGTATTAATAAGTATCACTTGTGGTGCTCATCTAAGATTGCCCAGCGTATCAAAACCATATGCATGGCTAGATCACTTGACACGATGACACTGGACATGGAAATACGAGTGTCCGACATGAGACATGATGACCCCGAAAACAATACATGGAGGATACACACACACAAAAATGAAGTATAGACAAAGATTCAAATCTCTTAGAATTTAGAAACTAACATTTACAATTTTACATGATGATGATACAATTCAATCACACAACTAGTGCATATAACCAAAATGTCACTGAGTACAATCCATCTTTGAACCAAAAATACACCAACAAAGAGGCTTTAAATGGCCTCTACGAGTCCAAAAAATATCATGCTACAACAAATAACTAATTCCACATTGTTGGTTTTTCTACAGTAGTACACAGTAGAATCTGATCTTCTAATCTTTATAATTACTTTCAATGATTTATCACTTTAATTTATCACATGCCACATGTATCATTAAGTAACTATACTTAGAAAATCTTCAACAGTAATGCAACGATAACAGTAGGATCAATAAGAGACAACCAAGCACAATAGAGACAACGAATTTACCCTAGGAAAACCCACCTAGGGAAAAACTCCACAACTTCTCTTCTAAAGGAGAATAATTCTTCAAAAGTACAAATCAAAATATTTCTAGAAATCTGTGCCCAATCCAAATTCAAATTACTTGTCAAATCTGGTCAAAGTGATGATCAAAATTCTTCAAGATGCATGAAAGTCAACTTTGGTCGAGGGGCCGAAATTTGGCCTGAAGTCAGCTCGGCCCTATGGTCAAATAGCTTGTGGTCAACTGTGGTCAAAGAGCCTAGAATTTCAGTCAAACAGATCTGAATTTGCGTGATCAATACAACCTTGTCCAAAATTTAGTCAAACAGTAGTAAAAAAATAGTAGTCCGAATCTTAGTCAAAACAAACAGGTCAAAGATGGTCAATGAGCAGCTTCAATGTCTTTGTCAAACCTCAGAAATTATCATCCTTTTCCTTGCACATGTGAACATAACTGTATATGATTGTTTTTGAAGTTGTAACTAGTGTTAGTGTCCATAATGTAAATTTATTATTAATGTGTTTATTATATTTATATACATCATATTTTCTTCAAAGCATGTTTTTCATGCTTAGAGAGTAAAAAAGAGTCAAAAAGAATTTAATATGAGTCAAAAGAAAATGTATTTGAGTCATGTCCTATTTGGACATTTGTAAGAAAGAGGAATTTGAATTTTATGTTGAGTTGTTAGTCCACAAGATGACCAAGTCGGCCCTCCTTGGACAAGTCAGCTTGGCCCTCCAAGAGACACCTATTTGATACTTCTGGACAACTATCTATAAGAGCTAGTTCGACCTGCTTGAGACACTCACACATCACAGAAGCATTTTCTGAACCAAGTGAAGAAGAAAACGCATGAGTCAAAAGAGAGAAAGACAAAGATAAAGCAAGGAGAATATTCCTAGTTGACCGAATCCTTGACTTTCATAGCTAGCGCATGTAGGACAAAATTTCTGTGACTGAGGCTGAAATTTTTGAGATAGTTGCAGGCCGAAATTCAGCCCTAGTTGCAAGTCTGAATTTTAGATTGTTAACCAGATTTGGAGCAAGTTTGACCAACATTGACTTTGACTTTGGTGCTGACTTGGAGGGTTGGACTTGGCATCTTGGTGGCAGATTGGTCTTGGTCTTGGTCTTGGTTTTGGATATCTTTCATTTGATTTGATTCTATAAGAGAATGTTTGTTGGGTTTTCCCTTATGGGTTTTTCCCTAGCTAACAACCTAATTTTGGTGTCCCTTGTCTCTTTGTGATCTCTATATTTTCCTGAAAAGATTGAACATTTGTATAATTGTTTGATGAAGAAGACATAAGAAGTAATAAGTAATAAGAGAACATCTAACATTTACAAGTAATTATCAAGAAGAGAAATTAAGTGTTAGACTTCATCACACTTGGTTTCTCAACATGGTATTAGAGCTAAGGTGAAGGAAGGCAGCTTGGAGATCACAACTTGTTGGCATACTTGAAGGCACCCTTGTAGCAATTCTCTCTCTCTACCAAAGCTAAGGAAGGAAGCTTGAATATCATTCTCTTGAAGATATCATTCACTCATTTTCTTGAAGCAATTCTCACTCACTTGAAGACATCCATGAAGGTATTCTTGTAAGTACTCTTCTATTCTACATGTCTAATACTCCCAATCAAATGGCGTCTATTTTCAAGGAATGCAACAAGCTTGATGGAGCATCTGATTGCAAAGCATGGAAGAAGAGGATTGATTAAGTCCTTAAAGAAAATGAAGTCATGCAATTCGTTGAAGGCAATGTTCTAGTACCAGATAAAAACAATGCTCAAGAAGTGGCCAAATACAATAAGGAAGAAATTAGAGCTCAAAGGATTCTCTGAGTCCATGAAAGATCATCTCATTTCCATTGTTTCATATTTGTCTACATCGAAGGAAGTCTATGATACATTGGTAAAGTTATACTCCATCAATACAACCCGTCAAAAGATATTTCTAAGAAATCAACTCTATGGAACAAGGATGTCAAAAGAAGACATTGTGATTTCACACTTTATGAAGATATCGAAATTCAAAGATCAATTTCAAGGGCTTAGTGAAACCATATATGATTTTGAATTGATCACTTCTATAATCAATGCTCTACCTCCAGTGTGGGATGGTTTTGTAGAAGGCATCTATGCTAGAAAGGAAACTCCAGCCATTGACGAATTATGGGCTTCATGAGTTCTAGAGGAATGAAGACTAAAGGCTAAAGTTGATATTGAACCTAATAATGAAAAATCTCAAGCTTTTGCAGCCAGATCGAGAAAGAAATTTGGAAAGTTTGGGTCTCGACACAAAAATAATGGCAAAAAGTCTCATAGAAACAAGGACATGTTCAAAGTTCAATGGTATGGTTGTCATGAATATGGACATATCAAGAGAGATTGTCCCAAGAACTCTAACAACAATAAGGGCAATAAGAGGAAGGAATGAAATGAAGCATTAACAACTGAAGATGAAGAAGCTCTGAAGAAACCCAAGGTCAAAGACAACAAGGATCTCTACTATTAACAATATGACAAGTGGACATATCTCTACAATCCATTTTTGTACCAGGTTTGCAATTAAGTTTGATTTGTATTTCTTAGAAGATGACAAATAGAATAGTATTTATTGATGGCTAAACATTTATATGATATATGGGGATAACATAGAAGTTTATTGGGATTCATAAATTAAGTCTTTCCATGGAGATCAAAATTAAGAGGGAACTCATAGTCATCTACAATGAAGAAGTTAGAATTGACTCACTAAATTAAGAAGAGGAAGTTCCTTGATCGTTGTCTACATAGAATCCATCACAAAACCCTAGAAGAAGCATTCAATGACATTCACAAATAGTGTAGAAAGATTCATATCTCCAAAATTTCATCATGAAGATCTAGAGGAAGCTAACAAGATGGAAATTAGGAAAAAAAAGAAAGAATATCTAAAAGTATATCAATGGAAGTCAACATATAACTTACAACATAATATAGATTCCTCTAGCCAGAAAGAGTTAACATTTAGTGAAGTAGATTTAATCTTATACATCATAGAATAAGCTAGTAACATCCCAATGACTAGTGCATAATATTTAGGAAGTAGACTTTTCTTATAAGACTAGACCTTGACGAATAGATGAAACAATTGGAAGAACATAGCAAAGCATATTCTACAGGGGGGAAGGCAATGTGAAGTATGCATTAAAGAATTCATTACTTAGCTTTAGATGGCAACATGAAAGCAAGTCTTGGAGAAGTTCTCCCAGTAAAAGGAAGAAGTTTATAATAAGATATGTTGGTACCATTCCATGACCTCCTTTTTCCTCCTAAAACATATCATTTGCCTACCTCTTTCCATCATATATCTCTCAGATCCCTTGAAAATTGATTAGTTAATAGTCCTATAGTTATTAAATTGCATTAAAATTGATTTAGGAGTTTTATGTTAATGAATTAGGAATTTTTGGTAAAATGGCTACATGAAGTTCCAACACCCTGTAATTGGTTCATTGTTTGACATGTGGCATGACAACTAGGCTAGAGCGAAGGGTAGGGATGAAAAGAAGAATGTCCAAGCATGGACAAATACCTATCCTACAGCAGAATCGACCCTCCTACATGCGTGGTCAACGAAGGTCAAAGTATAGCATGTTGGCGACAAAGGCAGCGACAATAAGCATTCTAAATTGATTTAGTTTTGTTCCTTTTTGAAATTAGTTTAGGATAGAAACATTTTTAAAAATCACGACAGGGTAAAAGCGACAACAGCCACATCATGAATGTACATTCGTTTTCGAAATGTAAGGGTTGTAAGACCGTATGTAAACACAGTTTTGAGTTAGTAGTGGATTATCGTTGTTTCGTTTTGGAAAACAGAGTTTGAACTTAATATCAAGGACATAATTTGCAGTCACGATCTTTCCTTGTTGCGTTGATTTAATAATCGATTGATCACAATCCAGTATACCTCTGGAACGCAGACGGGCCCTACGTTAACTTGGTATACTGTTATTTTCTTTCATTTGCAACTTAGGGTATTAAATGATATGCGCAGTGATTAGAGTTGGTTGTTGATTTCAATAGAATGCGTATGGTTTATGTTTATGATCGTGCTTGAACAGTTCATCACTGAGATCGTGAATCGTATCCTGTAAGGGATTCGATCCTTTGTTGTCTTTAAAGCAATGTCATGAACCCTGTTATCATTTCAAAGTATGCTTACGATTTTTGTATGTTTTTATCTTGCATGAATATTAGTGAATGCTGAGTATTTGCTGAACAAGGGTTTTATGCATGGTGTCTCTGTAAGGGGATTAAAATCTTGGTTTGCAGTGATACACAACGTTTTAATTTGATAAATGAATTGAATGACAGTGTTGTAATTAGGTAGATTAACTGAGTGACTTGAGTGTTTGGGTGATATGTAACATACCTCAATCTTCTGTAAAGAAGTCCCGTGACCTACCATCATAACCACTTAGCTAATAATCCTTTATGTCTATATACTTTAGACGCATGCCTCTAAGTCTACGCATCCTGGTCGATAATAAATATAGCCTAGTCTAGCACCCTAGACAGGACACACATTTTGGCGCTGTTGCCAGGGAGGCGTACTTAAAGGATTTAAAAAGAAAAAAAATTTCAATAAACAAAAATAAACAAAAACACAGTTAGAAATCATGTTCATTTATGCCTAGATTTAGAGACAGT
>APFE030210772.1:93940-134154 GCA_000404065.3 Pinus taeda
TTGGACCAAGCACAACAAGAAAGAATTCAGCAGTTGAACCAGCTGGATGAAATGAGGCAGCAAGCAGAGGAAACCACCATCCTCATGCAAAAACAAAGGAAGCAGTGGCATGATGCACATATCAAGAAGAAGTAGTTCAAGGAAGGTGATTGGGCTTTACTTTTTGACTCTAATTTCAGAGATCATAAAGCCAAGTTTACCACCCATTGGATGGGCCCATACTAAATTGTTCAGGCATATGACAATGGTTCAGTGAAGCTCACAACTATTGATGGAGAAGGTCATTCCTTTACCGTCAATGGTCATCACCTGAAACTATACACTAAGCCCACCAGCAAGCAAGATTTTCTCCAAACAATATCTCAACAAAGAGAGGTTGAGATACTGCAGCCCTCAGCTGCAGTATCCCTGCCTTAGTTTATTTTCTTTCAATTTCGAAAAAAAAAAATAAAAAAAATAAATAAATGGGTTAGATGTGAAAACCAGCCTCTGGCACACTCTAACCCCGAATTCTTACTTGAAAACCAATTCGTTGGCGGGTAAGAATTCTCTTTCTTTTATTCACTGTTTGATTTATCAATTGAATAATGACTTGAGGACAAGTCAAAACTTTCGCGGGGTAGAGAAGCATCAACATTTTGTTCTTTTATCTCTCCATTGTAAATTCTTAAAGATTTCTTATCTCATCTCCTCACTGTAAATTTCCAAAGCAGTTTGTTCCAGCATTCCAGATTTCAATAAATAAGTTGTTTTGTCATTGTTTTATCTCAGAGGGACCTGGTTATAAACATTATGCAGGGGGACCTGTTCTGTCCAGAAGACCATGCTATCAACACCAGCAGTAATGGGACCTGTTTAAGGCACATAAAATGGACCTGTTAAGAGACTGTTATTTCAGGGTTACTTCAACAAAGCTTTAGCAAGTTTCTACAAGGATTCACAGGTTGCTGGGCACCAAGACTCCATCAAATACCCAAGCAAGAACTTGTATACGTCTATATAACGAGCTGCATGAACATCTTCAAGATTTTAGAGGGACCTGTTACATTCAAATCTATCTCATGGGACCTGTTATGAGCAGCAAAGAATAGTCAAAAGAGACTAGTCCTACTCAGCATGCCAATGCAACAACAACCAACAAAAGTGTAATATGTTCCTTATTCTTAACATTTAATTTCTTAGATTAATTTTTAATGTTAAATTTAATGACTGTGATTGTTATGATCGATTTCAAGGACACTACATTTTCCATCATCCCTTATCTCACTGATTCTTATCTTCAACCTATTTCATACCTCTAAATCCATTACCCTTTTCATATCAACCTTGTTATGCCAAACGCATCCTACAGCCATACCAACATCTTCCATTTGGCCGAGTACCAATAGAAACAAGACACGTGGTGGATTGTGTTTTTAAAAAAAATTGAGGGTAAAGAGACAGATGTTAAAGCGGGTCTATTCATTGTATTTCATACGGCCGAATTATGATTCCACCACCCGACGCAACTAAATGATTCAGAGGACTCCCTGAAATCATACCCCAGTATTGCATATACGCTTCCAACGCTCCTATGATGGCATCTATACAATCGTACAACCATTCCCCTGTTTCCAAAGATGAATACGCTATGAAGTACGAGTAGTTGGTGATTTCACCATCATTTTCAGATTGTTCACGCTGGCATTTAACTCCCGTGACTTCCACAGTAAGGATTGAAAGTGAGCGCCACAAGAGGGAAATATAACCATTCGGTTTCGACTCCCACCAAAGTCACAAGACAGTCGACTGAGCATCATATTGGATATTAAGGGAGCGACGCCACCAGGTAACAAATTGAAATTTCTTTGTTAAAATTGCAAAACATAAACAGAGAAGAGTTACAGCACGACCCTCTGCCAAAATAACCAATAGGGTCGAGCCGAGCATGTTCGATAGTTCGCAATACCATGAAGATTGCATTTCAATTCTCAGAGAGAAACAGTGGTTGCCCTTTTTAGAGAAATTTCATGGAAGTAATGAAGAGGTTACCAAACAATTCGCTTTCACATTCAATGGAGAGAAAGCCCTGATAGGTAACTTCTCATTCAGGGTTTTAGAAGACACCATCGCCCAGTCAATAGGGATCAGCCTAGAAGGGGAGAAGTACTTTAAGACAAAGCAATTTAAAGAGAAGTCGTGGACTCAATTTATGTCTAGATCCAGAGTCTCATCAGTTAACTGGAAGAAAGGCGTCCCAAGGAGTTGGTTGGTGCATCCCTGGGATGAGATGGTCTATATCGTCCAAAAATTCGTAACCTGCGAAGGCCGTTATAGTATTGTCTATCTATACCATATCAAATTACTGCTACACTTGAAAAGGCAGTGTGTTATTAGTCTACCATATTTTCTGTTACAAAGCCTAACTAAGATGTCGAAGACCATCCAAAAGCAGAAGGGAAATGAAGACAAGAGCCTATATCACTTTGGCTTAATTAAAATTCTTATTGAACATGAATTGCAGAGAAGAGGGAAAATGTGGAAGGAGTCCTTAGCTGCTAACCAAATTAAAGATGAGGAAGACAAAGAAGAATCGCAGGAGAACTCAGGATTCATGAAGGACATCGATGAAGAGATCCCAGCATCCAAAGCAAGCAAGGTGCCTCCACCTGTGAGCAGCATAAGGACTAGGCAAATGAGAAGAGGAGATGGTAAGAAGGCAGAGCAAGATAAAATTTTCACCACTTATTCAAGAAGAACAAGGAGAGCACCAAAAGCCCAGTTACAAGAAGACCAACTTGAATCCAATGCACCTATACCAATGGATATTCAGAGTAGTGACCACTCACCACCAGGACCAGAAGCTGATATAGAGGTTGAAAGCCACTCACTACCAGGACCAGGAGGATATAGAGGTTGAAAGAAATAACAAGCAAGAAAAATGTTCACCACCTCCCATTAAGAAACAGAAGAAACTGGAGAAAAAATCGAGAAATTAAAGGAAGAACTCATGGAGGCTAATATGCTGGAAAAAGTTATCAAGAAAGAAAATGAAATGCTCCGAGCGCAGAGTAAAGAGACTCAAAAGAAGAATGAAAAGTTAAGGGAGTGAATCAATGAACTTGAGGCTGAGCAAAGGGATATTTGTAATTGGGCCACTAAGTGGTACAATTAGAAGAAGACCCTCAAAGAAAAATACAAAAGATTAAAGCAGGAGCTCCATGGTCAGAAAGATGCCCAGGTGAAAAAGAATGTGGACACATTGCTAAAGGCAGCAGAGGTACATGCAAGGACAGAGTTCAAGGGAAGCACTTCGGGGTTAGCATGAGGACATGCTAATTCATTAAGTCGAGGAGAGATGTTGGTACCATTCCATGACCTCCTTTTTCCTCCTAAAACATATCATTTGCCTATCTCTTTCCATCATATATCTCTTAGATCCCTTGACAATTGATTAGTTAATAGTCCTATAGTTATTAAATTGCATTAAAATTGATTTAGGAGTTTTATGTTAACGAATTAGGAATTTTTGGTAAAATGGCTACAGGAAGTTCCAACACCCTATAATTGGTTCATTGTTTGACATGTGGCATGACAGCTAGGCTAGAGCGAAGGGTAGGGATGAAAAGCAGAATGTCCAAGCATGGACGAATACCTATCCTACAGCATAATCGACCCTCCTACATGCGTGGTCAATGAAGGTCAAAGTATAGCATGTTGGCGACAAAGGAAACAACAACAAGCATTCTAAATTGATTTAGTTTTGTTCCTTTTTGAAATCAGTTTAGGATAGAAACATTTTTAAAAATCACGACAGGGTAAAAGCGGCAATAGCCACATCATGAATGTACATTCGTTTTCGAAATGTAAGGGTTGTAAGACCGTATGTAAACACAGTTCTGAGTTAGTAGTGGATTATCGTTGTTTCGTTTTGGAAAACAGAGTTTGAACTTAATATCAAGGACATAATTTGCAGTGACGATCTTTCCTTGTTGCGTTGATTTAATAATCGATTGATCACAGTCCAGTATACCTCTGGAACGCGGACGGGCCCTGCGTTAACTTGGTATACTGTTATTTTCTTTCATTTGCAACTTAGGGTATTAAATGATATGCACAGTGATTAGAGTTGGTTGTTGATTTCAATAGAATGCGTATGGTTTATGTTTATGATCGTGCTTGAACAGTTCATCATTGAGATCGTGAATCGTATCCTGTAAGGGATTCGATCCTTTGTTGTCTTTAAAGCAATGTCATGAACCCTGTTATCATTTCAAAGTATGCTTACGATTTCTGTATGTTTCTATCTTGCATGAATATTAGTGAATGCTGAGTATTTGCTGAACAAGGGTTTTATGCATGGTGTCTCTGTAAGGGGATTAAAATCTTGGTTTGCAGTGATACACAACGTTTTAATTTGATAAATGAATTGAATGACAGTGTTGTAATTAGGTAGATTAACTGAGTGACCTGAGTGTTTGGGTGATAGGTAACATACCTCAATCTTCCATAAAGAAGTCCTATGACCTACCATCATAACCACTTAGCTAATAATCCTTTATGTCTATATACTTTAGACGCATGCCTCTAAGTCTACGCATCCTGGTCGATAATAAATATAGCCTAGTCTAGCACCCTAGACAGGACACTACAAGATACTTATCTCAATTGGAAAGGTTACTCTTAATTCTTGAAGGATACGAAAAAGCAATTTCATGATCTAAGAAGACCTCGTACTTTGGAATCAAATCAAATGATTCAAGAAGTACTCATGAAATATTACCTTCAGAGGGAGTTGAAGGCAGAATTTGACATATCTTGGATGGATGCACTATTTCTTGAAGTTTGACCGAAAACTAAAGGAAGCTTGTGACCAAGACCCTCTAGAAAGTTGGATGACAAATTATAGACCTATAACATCATCTAGCGGAAATTGGAGAGTTATAACATTGTTGATTCATCATTGTACCCGTAGTTGTTTGGTTTCCTAATACATTTGATTCAAGGATACATCGATTAAGTTGGCAGTGCTTATAATGATAGAAAAACTATTGGTGGTTGGTTCTGTTTGGGATTTGGTATGGTTTCTTGAAAAAGCATGAAGCAAGATTTTATTGCACTATGAAGGAAGAAGATATGAAAGTTTGTACAATTAACTATGAAGCGGTTTGGCTCCATAAAAAGATTGATGAACTATTTGATGACAAGGTGGATTCAGTTGATTAAAGCTATATGAAGATCATCAAAGAACCATGAAGGTCGAAGCACATTATGATTCGTCCCATGATGTAGGTTGGAGCCGTAAAGCTACAATATATCTCCATTGGTGAATAGGTAGCTAATGTTTTGATGAAATCCCTTCGTAAGGGAAAGCATGAGTATTTTTCAAACAAGCTTAGGTTTGTGGATATCTCCTCCCAGTTTTAGAGGGAGTGAGGATGGACACCTTGTTCTCCATGTTTCATGTACTATGGCCATGAAAAACAGATGTAAGTCTAGTACATGAACATGGATAGGGTGAATGGTGGATTGGATAAGTATCATGGACCAACATTCTTGAGACATGTATTGTGACTAAGACTAACAATAATAAGTAAAGTACATTGGTTTGATATAAGCATGGTCCAGAACAGAGACATTTCCTTGTGTCAAGAATTGTGACAATGGATTAGGAAATGGTCTTATGAGGACATACTTTGGTAAACCTCGATGGAGTATGTTCCTCAAGAGGCGATGGTGTCATATTGAATGCCTCCTAACATTGTACTCTGATCTCATGGAGTGATGGAGCTTACTTGTCAAGGCCATGGTATTTTGACAATGCTGGTTATGATGATGTTATCATCAACAATGCTTATCAATCTAGATTCTTTCTTATATGAGTATTTCAACTCGAGACTATCGTGTTGAGTTATTATGAATGCCTCCCAATTTAAGAGGGAGTGTTGAAGTTGTAACTAGTGTTATTCTTCATAATGTAAATTTATCATTGATGTATTTATTATATTTTTGTCAAAGCCTACTCTTCATGCTTAGAGAGTCGAAAAGAATTTATTACGAGTCAAAAGAAAATGTATTTGAGTCATGTCCTATGTGGACATTTGTAAGAAAAAGGAATTAAATTTTTTATGTTGAGTCATTAGTCTACAAGATGACCAAGTCAACCTGGGCCTCCAAGAGACACCTATTCGACCCTCCTAGACAACTATATATAAGACACAGTTCAACCTACTTGAGACACACATTCACACATCACAAGAAGCATTTTCTGAACGAAGCAAAGGAGAAGAAAGACAAGTCAAAGGAAAGACAAAGACAGATGAAACAAGAACAATATTCCTAGTTGACCGATTCCTTGACTTTAACAGATTGCATGTGTGGAAGGACGAAATTTCTGTGACAAAGATCGAAATCTCTGAGATAGTTGCAAGCCCAAATTCAACCCTAGTTGTAGGCTCGAATTTCAGATCATTGACCAAATTTGGAGCAGGTTTGAACAACATCGACTTTGACTTTGCACGTGACTTGGAGGAGGGTTGGACTTGGCATCTTGGTGGCAATTTGGTCTTGGATATCTCTCTTTTTGATCTGATTCTATAAGAGAATGATTGTTTGGTTTTTCCCTTGTGGGTTTTCCTTGGCTAGCAGCCTAATTTTAGTGTCTCTTGTCTCTTCGTGATCTCTGTATTTTCCTAAAAAGATTGAACATTTGTGTTGGGTCACTAATTTGTCATTATTAATACCATTTATTGATATCTATTTTGCCAATTTCCACCATTATTTTATCACGTTATTTATCATAATTTACCATACAATTCCATTTCATAATTATTTATGCTCTTGTGGATAAGTAAATATTTTCCCTCCTTTATTTTTAATAAATTGAAGATTATTATGCATGATTTTTCCAATGATGGTTTATTAATGAATTTGTTATAACATCACTCACGAGTTTAGCTTCCAAGATCTCTTCCAGATTGCAAATTTGATCTTCAACTCATAATCAAATATTCCAACTCAAAATTCGCTAGGATAAAAAGTGACAGTTTTTTCGTTGGGCTTTTCGAGCAAATGAGGATAAATTTAGAATATCCAAGACACAGGTTTTGTGCAGAACGAACCAAATTAGTCTTCCAATGAGTTGTTTTCCAAAATTCGGTCCGGATTGAGAGAAATGCGAGGTTCTTTGAATGAGATTTTTTCAGATTTGTTGTTGTGGTTGTTTTCCAAATTCTCCCAATTGCAATACCAAATTCAACTAGTTCCAGTTGAATCATGGTGGAGAGATCTTTCATATCTGATCTTGTTTATCGAGATTCTTTAATCAACCCAAAATTGTAAGGGGGAATAATTTTGTAATCAATTTAGTTGTAATTTCCCTTTGGTCTCTATGTATTTAAATGAAAACAAAGATCAAAGAGAGGGGAGATGGACAATTTTTGAATTAGAAGCAGAGCTCAAAGCTGTATTGTATCTATTTCTAATTTTTAATGAAAGGAGTTATCAGTGGGATTTCATAATTGCCTACTTGTAATCTATTTTGAATTATTTTTCAAGGCAAAACTGAGTCTTGGGCAGTTGTGCCCACTACTTTGGACGAGGTGTTGCCTTGAACATGCAAAGTAGTTTAGTTGTGTGCTTGTTTCTTTGAATTGCAATTGATGTTCCTTAAAGTAATTTTTTTTCAAGTATTTTGTTGGCTACTGCATTTTCCAGATTTGTTGTTTTATGCAATTCCTAGATTTCTATCAATTTATTGCTCTAGATCAGCATTTGAATTATGTTGGGTGCAATAGGTTAAATTTTGAATTCAACAAGGTGTGGTTTAGTATTGATTCGAGTTGTGTGATTAACATTTTATTTATTTTTTATTTTTATGTCATTCACCTTCTACATTTTAAATTAGTATTGTTATTCAAGTATTACATTTTATTTCTTGTTGAATGAGCCTGGTGGCATAGAACAAAATCATGTAGAACCAATGATTAGTTGTTGGTAGTTGCTTGCATATATTTTGTCGATTGCCTTGAAATAAAAAGATGCTCCTCGGGTTGATAATTAATGTTCAGGTGATTAGTTGTTTTTTAATTAAGCAATTAATTTCCCCAACATTTTGGCATCATTGTCGGGGAGAATGTCAAAAAAGTGCTACCATACTAATGAGTGATTGTAGATGCATACCTGATTTCGTGAGGGCTAGATATTGAAGATGAAAGGTAAGAACCTACACACGCATCATGGAGAACTAGTGATGGATCTACCCTCAGTAGTCAGGGTTAGGTCATATAGCATGCATGATTAAAAGTAGGAACATTAGAGGTAGGAACTTGAATTTTGTTTTATCATTTCACTCAAGTGTTGATGTAAATACCATCCATTCCACTAACCAATTGACATGAACATTTAAGGAGGAGCCTCAAAGTATCACATGAAGAACATCTTCTATTTTGGGAAGAAATGGCGCACACTACTACTTTTGAATTCCCTATCAGAGATCTATGAGTGACACAAATGCACATCATTCCCCTATCTGCTCTAGCAAATTTTCATGGTTTGGCAAACGAAGAACCATATATATTTTTATTTGAGTTTGAAGTACTTTGTATAGGATATGATTATTGTACTAATGATCAAACATTGAAATTGTTTCCTCTTACTTTAAAAGGAGAAGCTCTTCAATGGTTTATGAGCCTTGGTGGGAACTGCATCCAAACGTGGGAAGAGATGAGGAATGTATTTTTGAAGAAGTACCAAGACTACTGCAAGGCCAATGAAAATATTTTCAGAATGACACAAGGGGAAGATGAAAGCTTAGAGGACTATGTGGAGCGATTTCAATATCAAAACATAGATAGTTGGATTTTTTTTTTTTTTTTGAAAACACTCCTACTCGTTGGAATCAAAGATGAATTTTTAGAACTCTTAAATCTTATGGGGAAAGGTGATGTTTTTTAGTTATCATATGATGATGTTTGTGAATTATGCATAAGGTATTCAAGAGGAATCTGCCAGGCCAGTAAGAGTTCTAGAGAACTTTCTTCTCAATTTTTGAAATCTGCTGCAAAAATAAGAGTTACAGGAGCTGAAATTAATGATTTATTTGAACACTTTAAAATTAATATTATTAGCTCTCTAATTTAACAATTGGATGTTTTGCAGGTTAAAAAAAATTAAGAAAAAAATGAAGAAGTATTTTTCCCTTGATGCCGATAGAAACACCTCATGGGTAACTGCTCTTTCTTACCTAGGATGAAATCAGCATATCAAAGAGATCGAGAAGCTACAAGCTCACAACCATGGCAACTGTGTCCTACATGTATGGCTCAAAATACGTTTTCTCCATTCTCTTACTTGTATTATCCATTATGGAATACACCTGTATTAGGGCAGCCATATCAATCTCAGTATTGTTGAAGAATCTAGGGCACATGAAGTTAATGAGATTATTATTGTCTTGATAACTATTTGTGAGATTTTTAATTTTCTTATTAGCACAATCTTATCTTTGACATTATTAGAGTGTGTGTTTCTTAAAATAGCTGCCAAAAACAAAGAGACAAGAACACAGGATGTTGGCATTCTACCAGGGCCAAAACCTCTCCCTCTTGGAGAGGAAAACCCGCACATAATTCTTCCTATAGAGATTCCAATTGACGAACACCAAGACCATTAACTTTGAATTACTATGCCACTCCAAGACCAATACACCAATCCTCTTCTTCGTCGTTGCTAAGCTCATCATCACAACATTACCGAGATCTTCCTTGCTGCTGTCATTGCATAGAACATTATTGTGCTTCTACTGAGATACTCATTATGACAATGAGAGCATTGTTTCTGCACCATTACTCCATCTTCACATCGTCTCAGTTGCACCATCATTACTATATCATCTTATTGCACTGCTACAGAGATATGAGATCATAGTTGCGACTATACTTAGATCATGACTGTATCTTGATGTTATGCCGAGACTGTATGATCCTCTCCATTGTAGATACATCAAGACTGTGACTGCGTATATATAAATTGAGATAGAGTATGACTGAGGTTCTTTACATGCATGCTGATACTGTAACTTTCGAGATAGTAGTCATTGAAAACTAGAAGAGATCATGGTCATGAGACTGATATATTTCACTGTGATCATCACCGAGGATAACAAAGGTATCCAAAGTCCTTTTTCCCACAAAACATTACAAAGAGACCCGAAATTATGTATCACTGTGCTTGCCATCGAGATCCTGTCACTGTGCTTGCTCGAGATTATGTGTCACCAAAATTTCAGAGTGATCCGAAGTCCTGTGATGTGAAGTTTTTTGATGCGAAGTTCTATTTTTCTGTGGTGACTATAGCCGCCTATTTATATGTGTTACGCCTCCATAATAAGCCGACATTACCAAGTGAACCAACATGGCTTTAAATTCATTTTTGTTGGTCGACGTGACTGTGTTTTTCATCATTTTGCTTGCTTGTCTTGGAGGGTTGTCCTTAGACATTCGGTTGACCCATATATATTACATGAAGGCTCAAGAAGAGCTCCTTACATATGAGTTTGACTCTTTGACTTCTCTAGACCTATGAAATGGCCAAGAAACTCATTTAATTTACAAAAATGATAATTTCTTTCTCTTGACAAGTACAAAGATCAAAGTTACATTTGTAAATATTGAACCTAGTTATACTTTTTTCAACAAGTATAACCCCCACCAGTATTTTCCACAGTTTTGGCATGGCTTATCTTATGATCACATGACTATTTTCCCTCATCTTGTAGCACAAACACATCATCCATATTCTTTACCAAATGTTCAACAACTTCTTTCTTGTCTATCAAAGTCATCCACACAACCTAATCAACTACATCATCAAAATCCTCCATGCCCTACACATTTTCTTGATCAACTCATTCCACACCCTTAGCATAATAAACTAGTACAACATGCTTACAGTGTTGAACTGCAAAATTTTCGCATCCTTCCCACCCATTCTATCTCACTTGCACTATTGTAGAAAACTTATATTGAGATTGGAAAGGTTTCAAATCCAAAAATTTCTGAAGTTATGGGAGAAAATGAGGTTTTTTCTAGTTTGCATCAACAAGTCGTCGAGGTCAATAAGGCATTGGATACTCAATTTTCTGAAGAACTTCATGATATGAAAACTACGGGAAACCAAATAAAGGCTATATTGAAGATTGGTTTCACTCCGTCATTTGCTTGCAACATCACTCCATATTTCAGTAATTCTTGGCACTATTGTTTCAAGGGAAGTTAGTCTCTCATACCCCAATATTTATTAACATGCATTTTTCAAATTCGGGTATGTACATACTTGAGGCCTTATTTAAAATGGCTCCACTGAAAATACTCTTATAGATAAACATATTTTATTTTCAAAGTAGAGTAGGTTAGTGTAGAGAATGAATTAAATAAGGAAATAAATTTATTTAAATGTAAAAATAGTTGTTTTTGTTGCAACAAGTTGTGTAAATCAACAACGGTGATAAATATTTGAATTTTTTTTTTTGTTATATTCGGTGTATGTAGATGTATTAAATTAAAAATCAAATTCCTACAAATACCCATATCTATTTTGATCACCATTTTGGACAAACTGCTTGGTTATCATATCTTATGGCATGCATGCTTGATTAAATTTCTAAAAAAACAGTCAGTACAATCATGTTTTGATCGACCATATGGGAACATTTTCAAATCTTGTTTCTATCACAAGGAGTCCTTGATGTCTACTTTCTAACCCAATTTGAATCATTCAATTTGGATTTAAAACAAAAAAGTTATGACCAGAACATTAACAAGGTATCTAATAGGTAGTTCAGGGACAATTAGGACAATCAGTTTTTGGAAACCTATATGACTATATCTTGTGAACCTGTTTCTATAGTATATTCCCCTATGAATCTAGTTTAGAAGGCAATTTGAATCACTCGATTTCGATATTATATGAGAAAGTTATGACCAAAATACTGACTACCTATTGTAAATCAACATTCTTAAAACTTGTTTTTCCGGTTGTTCACTGGCATATTTGACCCATCAATTATTCTTGTCTTCAAAACCTATTTTCATTGAAGATATATACATGAATATAATTTAATGTACAATTTGAATCAATTCAATCTATCATTAAACGAAAATGTTATGCTCAAAATATCAAATGTTGGTCTAAGTTGGGAAATTGAAAATGACTCTATTATGCATGTTGTTCTGAGTAATTTTCACACATCATATCATGAAACTTTTAAAACCTGTTTCTATTGGTGAAAACCCTTTCAATTAGCTTTCATTTGGATTTAGAATCACTCAAATCGAACGAAATAAAAAGGAGTTATGATTAAAAAATTGTTGGTTAGTATGGTTGGCCACCGCTCTCCTGCATGGAATAAATGAATTTTACTTTGTTTATCTTTCTGTGGATTTGTTTTACAGAGTAATTACTTATTATTTTTCGCATATTGTTAAAATTGGAAACTAGAACCAAACTCCACATGGGTCATCTTATTTATTACAATTGATATTTTTCTTGGATTCCTCCCTCCAAGAGGTGTAGGATTGATGTAAAGATCATCCGATTTCGACATGTACAAATGAAGTTATGAATTTATTTTGATTATGGTCAAATTATCAAGGTCGAACAACAAACTTATGTAGGCTCAGAAGCCCAACAATCACGTCTATTCATTCTCAACGTTGCACATAAATAGAAGGTGACTTAGCCTCATTTGGACACACTCATCTTCACACTTCTCTCTCTCTCCTCATTGATTGGGTATGGATTTCTGGGCATCTCTCTCTCCACACATCCGAAATTTCAAGAGGCCGAAATTTTGGGAGATTGAATTTCTGGATAGTTTGACCAAGTGTTGACTGCAGCTAGGGTTGATCATAGGTGGGCTATTTGACCAGACTTTGACGAGGTTGAATTTCACTGTTTTGGGGGCTATTTTATCTTGCTATTTGGAGGCTAAAGTTGACTGAAGTTGATTGATTTGCTGAGCGTCAAATCTACCACATTGACCAGCGTTGACTTTTCTGGTCGGGGCTCTTTTGCTGCTGTTATAAATTATGAGATTTGTAAATTTTACTATCTCTCTCTACTGAACTATTGAAGACTAAAAGAAGATTCGATCAAGGGTTTACCCACATTGGGGTTTGTCCGTGGTTGGTGCCACATCTTGTGTCCTATTGTCTTGGCTTGTTTTCTACTGTTTATGTTTATGTCCTATTTGCATTTTACTATCATGTTGCTGTGATTGCTAATCTGAATATTGATACTGGGCTAGTAAAGAAATTGAAGTAAAATTGCTCTAAAGCATAGAACATACCATTATTGCCTAAAATTAACATGGTATCAGAGTTGAGGTGAAGACAAAGCCCAAGCAAGAGTGAAAGAGAAATCACCAAATGCAGTTGCACAAGGACAAAAGGTTCATTGGGTTCCTCATCCTACTTCTCGGCTGAAGACAAGCTCCATGTTAAGTCTAAATATCATGGAAGGAAGATGTATCTTGATTTGATCTTGGAAAAAAAAGAAGTGATGGACGCTGTGCAGGGTAAAATCTCGAACCTCCTTCAAATCCACCGGCTGCTGCAAAGACTTAGTACAATAAGGCCGAAGTCAAAGCGAAGAAGATTATTAGGGATTCCATTGACAAGCATCTAGTGGCCTATATCTCTTAATTGAAGACCTCAAAGGAGATAGACGACAGGTTGGTCGACATGTTCAAGGTTAGTAATGCTAATCAAATTCTCTTTCTCAAGAATAAGTTGAAGGATATTAAGAAGGGAAAGGACGAGGATATTCTATCCTATTTATTGAGGATTACTGAGATCAAGAATGATCTACTCTCGATTGGAGAAGTCATTCCTGACAAGGAACTTACTCTCACCACCCTTGGAGGACTCCCACTTGAATGGTATGTATTTAGAACCACCTTCCTCAACAATGATCAAATTTCAAGGTTTGAAGAATTGATGTTGAGATGCATTAAAGAAGAAACATGAATGGTGGAGCAAGAAATGCCTTCTAATAGAAGCAACCCCATTGCATTCTCTGCTCATGCCAAAAGGAGAAATAATGCAGAGTCAAAAGGTCATTTCCATGGAAATCTTGGATCTAAGGGAGGAAGGAAGGGCATGTGATTTGTTTACAATAAGTTTGGCCACTATGCAATGGAGTGTCCAAATAGAAGGGACACATCGCATGATGATGATCACAATCATTCCAGGGGCAACTTCAACAACAACAATCAAAGGAATGGAAGGTCCAATGGCAAAGGAAAAAGGAATGTAGGACATCAAGGAAATGGTTGAACCTCCAAGACACCAAGGAACTCCAGGTATGAAGAATCAAATGTTGTTAACAATAAGAAAAAAGAGTACTATCTTATATCGACCCTCTTCACTGCCTCTCCTTCGGACACTTTGGGAAATTTGCTGATTGATAGTGGTGCCTTAAGGCACTTCACCGGATACAGGAAGCCCTCTCTAATTTGATAGAAAAGGAGACAAACTTGGAGATCATCCTTGGAGACGATGCCACCTATCTTGTGAAGGAAGTAGGGAATGTTACCCTTCAATTGTATCAAGGTAACACTATTCATTGCAAGAAGTACTATATGTACCTGATCTCAAGAAGAACCTGGTGTCCATTTTAGCCATGGAGGACAAAGGATTCAAGGTGGCTGAAAGGTATGCGTTTGGAAAATAAATTTTAAAGATGCTTTTACTCTTGGGTTCAGATTTGACACTTTGTATCAAGTTGGAGGAAGTCCATTGGGAGCCATGTCTTGTGAAACATCTCTACAATCTGAACTATGGCACCGGAGGTTTGCCCATCTTCATTATAAGGTCCTACCTGATGTGAGACAAATAGTGACAGGTATGCCCGAGTTCAAAGTAGAGCATGAAGGTGTATGTTCGGGATATACTGAAGGAAAACTTACAAGGGGACCATTCCCCTCAAGTAATAGCAAGACCACAAATTATTGCAATTGATCCACTCCGACATATCTTGTATGATGCTCATAAACTCTTTAGGAGGATACTTATATTATCTCACCTTTACGGATGGTTATTCTCGCAAGACTTGGATCTACTTCTTGAAGAAGAAGGATGAAGTGTTCACCTTGTTTTGACACTTCAAAGTCTTGATTGAAAACCAATCCGAGAAGAAAACCAAGATATTGAGGACTGATAATGGGACTGAGTACGAATCCAATGAATTCCAAGATTATTGCAAAGAAGCTGAAATTAAGAGGGAGACTACAACGCCATACACTCCTGAGAAGAATGGTATGGCTGAAAGGTAGAATCGCTCTATTATAGAAGTAGTTTGTGCCATGCTTCATGATTAAGGCCTTCCAAAGTTCCTATGGGCTAAAGCTGCAAATATCGCCGTGTATTTTCAAAACTGATGCCCTCATCAAGCATTGGACTCCAAGACTCCCAAATAAATGTTCACTGGTAAGAAACTTGATGTCTCTCATTTTAGAACTTTTGGAAGTTCCATATATTTTCATGTGTCGAAAGAGAAAAGAAGCAAATTGGGGTGCATCTGGGAATAAAGGAATCTTTGTGGGCTATAGTGAAAATTCTAAGGAATATAGAATTTGTGGTTGGTCAAAAGGAAGTTGAGATAAGTCATAATGTCACCTTCGACAAAGATATGGCCCTTAGGAAGATCAACAACCTTCCTATCCTAAGGAAGGACAAAGAAACTGACAGCGGAAATCAAGGTGAAAAAGAAGACGAAACAATGCTTGATGTTGATAAACTTATGGATCCTATTGATCCTCCTCCTCATGAGTCCTCCTCCTCCAAAAGGAGACCCTCATGGCTTAGGGAGACTCTCGAAGATGCCAAGAGACACATTGCACCAAAGGCGACTTTCCGTGAAAGCAAGAAGTTGAACAGGTATCAAGGATATTTGACCACCATGAGCATTATCATTCAAAATGAGCCTTCATCATTCGAAGAAGTCGTGAAGCATCATGTATGGAAGGATGCTATGAATGAAGAATACGAGTCAATTATGAAGAATGATGTCTGGGATGTGGTCCCTAGACCCTAGGACAAATCGGTTGTCACCTCTCAGTGGCTCTACAAAATCAAGCATGGAGCTGATGGAAGTGCAGAAAATTTCAAGGCTCGCTTTGTTGCTCGAGGCTTCTCTCAAAAGGAAGGTGTAGATTACGATGAGATATTTTCACTTGTTTCCTAATACACTAGCATTCGCTCGATCATAGCCCTTGCTGACTTGCGAGGATGGAACCTACATCAGATGGATGTCAAGACCACTTTCTTGCATGGTTCAATCAAAGAGGAAGTCTATGCGGAACAACCCGAGGAGTTTGAGGTTCATGATAGGGAATCTCATGTATGCAGGTTGAATGAAGCTCTCTATGGATTGAAGCAAGCACCTTGAGCTTGGTATGAGAGGATCGATAGCTATCTGACGAGGCTGAGATTCACTAGAAGTGAAGCCCATCCGAACCTTTACTTTAAGGTTGAAAATGGTAAACCTTTCATTCTGGTACTTTATGTGGATGACCTCTTTCTGATAGGTGCAAACCCTCTCATTCACAAATGTAAGAGGGAGTTGGCTTTTGAATTTGAGATGAAGGACCTAGGATTGTTGCACTATTTCCTAGGGTTGGAGGTGTGGCAAAAGGCAGGTGAAATTTTCCTCTCTCAAGGAAAATATGTTGTGAAGATATTGGAAAGATTCGGGATGGTGGACTGCAAGCTTGTGACTACTTCGATGGAACTAAACTTTAAGAAGTTATGTGGTAGTGTTGTTAGACCTAAATTAGGAAATGCTTATGAGTATTGTCAACTCATAGGAGCACTGATGTTCTTGGTGAACTCCCATCCAGACATATGTTTTGCAGTTAACACATTGAGCCAATACATGGTTGAGCCTCATCATATACATTGGATTGGTGCCAAGAATTTTCTGAGATATCTTCGGGGCACAATCACTCATGGACTGAGATACACTGCCATAGATGTGAGGTTGCATGGTTATTATGATTATGATTGGGCTGGCAGTGTGGTGGATTGCAAGAGCACTTATGTATGTTTTTTTTCTTTGGGTTTTGCTTCGATATCTTGGATGAGCAGGAAGAAGAAATCGGTTGCCTTGAGCACCACTTAGGCCGAATACATAGTTGCTAGTATGGCCTCCTGTGAAGTTGTTTGGTTGAGGAATCTCTTCAGTGAGTTGTTTGGACATGTGCTGGATACCACCGTGATCCTCTGCGACAACGAGAATGGGTTCTGATTATCAGAGAATCCCATGTTTCATGATTGCTCTAAGCATATAGATATCAGGTACCACTTTATCCAGGATATGGTACAATGAGGAGCAATAAGGCTCCATCACATTGGGACTGATGAGCATGTCGCCAATATTATGACAAAGCCCCTGGGGACTGTCAAGTTCTTGGCCTTCCGAGAACGACTTGGAGTCATGGAGAGACCCTCTTATGAGGGTCTTGTATGAGATGGACATTGAGCTCTGGGAGCTCTGAGGAGCTTGGGGTACTTCTTGGAGCGATGAGCAACCATAGGGTGAGTGGTTCAACCTTCCCCTAATGGTTTGCTATGTACAGGGTGAGTGGTTCAACCTTTCCTTGCGATACCCCTTGGTGACATGTAGGTAGGATGAGTGGTTCATCCTTCTCCCATTGAGACATCCTACCCATGCAGTCTGGGACTCATTGGAAGTACCTCTCATATGGCCAATGAGTAGGGAAATGAGGATAGGGACCATAGTACTACTGATGGATGCATCATGTACTATCGTACTCCCTATGCTAGGATGATCGATATTGATCTGTGATCAATTGGAACTAACTTCGGGTTAGTAAGAGTAGTATGAGACACTCTCTTTTGATTGGAACTGACTTCGGGTTAGTAAGAGTGGTATGACACACTCTCCTTTGATTGAGACTGACTTCGGGTCAATAGAGAATGATATGATACATTCTTGATCACTGCTTCTTCTTCATAGTTCAACAAAGCGGTGTAGGTCAGTGCATTGATGGCAACAATAATATAGATTGGCAGATGGATTAACATATGGAGTTCTCCCTAGTTGAGAGGGAGTGTTAAAATTGGCAACTAGGGCCAAACTCCACACGGGTCATCTTATTTATGACAACTGATATTCTTCTTGGATTCTCTCTCCGAGAGCTGTAGGATTGATCTAAAGATCATTCGATTCTGACATGTACAAATGAAGTTATGAATTTATTTTGATTATGGTCAAATTGTCAAGGTTGGCCAACAAACTTATGTAGGCTCAGAAGCCCAACAATCACGTCTATTCATCCTCAACGTTGCATATAAAGAGAAGGTGACTTAGCCTCATTTGGACACACTCATATTAAAACTTCTCTCTCTCTCTCCTCGTTGATTGGGTACGTATTTCTGGGCCTCTCTCTTTCCACACGTCCAAAATTTCAGGAGAGCGAAATTTCAGGAGGCCAAAATTTCAAGAGAGTGAAATTTCAGGAGGTCAAAATTTCAGGAGACCGAATTTCGGGACAATTTGACCAAGTGTTGACCAACGTTAACTGCAGCTAGGGCTGGCCGCAGGTGGGATGTTTGACCAGACTTTGTCTAGGCTGATTTTGACTATTTGAGGGCTATTTTATCTTGTTGTTTGGAGGCTGAAGTTGACTGATTTGTTGAGGGTAAAATCTGCCATGTTGACCAACGTTGAATTTTCTGGTTAGGGATCTTTTGTTGCTGTTATAAATGATCAGATTTGTAAATTGTACTATCTCTCTATGCTGAACTATTGAAGACTAAAATAAGATTTGATCAAGGGTTTCCCCACATTGGGGTTTGTTTCTGGCTGGTGTCACATCTTGTGTCCTCTTGTCTTGGCTTGTCTTCTATTGTTTATGTTTATGTTCTATTTGCATTTTACTATCGTGTTGATGCGATTGCTTATCTGAATATTGATACTAGGCTAGTAAAGAAATTGAAGTAAAATTTCTCTAAAGCAAAAAACATACCACTGTTGCCTAAAATTAACACATATTTCTTGGATTAAGAGAGCTCTCGCACCTCTTTTCTTCCATAGTTTTATGTTTTATTACAAGAAGATGCTCGTTTTTTGCAGGTCCCAAGAGAATAAAAGAGGTCCATTTTTTAAAAAGTGATTCTTGAAAGCACTGTTAATGAAATAAGGGCATTTTATCCAAGCATCTATTAAGAAATTTAATATCATATGATGTTGAGTTTTTTTAGGTGCCATGATCTAAAATGTCTTGGATTATAAGAGCTTGCTACAAATTTCCCGCTAATGCCTACCAAATAGAAAATACAACATGAAGACTTTTTCGTTACTCGATCAATTCATAATAGGAGAAATGGAGAATTTATTTCTATGTTGTTTAGTACCATTACACCATCAACCATGCCATTGCTACAAAAACACTTTTCCAAAAGATGTATATATATATATATTCTCATTCATTCACCATTGACAGGTTGTTGTTCCTGGAAATATATTGATGTTCCCTAAGGAAACAACATTGTGGCACTCAAAATCACAGTTGTTGTAACTTAATTTATTTACTTATTTATTATTTTCCAATAAACTATTACTTCTTTTTTTATTTCTCTTATGTTTTTATGTTTCAATTATTGTTTACTTCAAAGTCACGACTTTTGTTCCTTCATCAAAATAAAAGAAGCAAGTTTTTGAGTTTTATGTTGTTACTCCACATCTATCTATTTGTTCCCTAAGTCTTATCAAGTATATGGTTGTCTCATATCTAATATTAAAACACCCTTATGTTAAGTCTTGTCACAAATGATTTACTCTTAATTCCTCATTATTTTGTGAAGTGACTATGACTGTTGGATGACTAATCCTTTTCCATGTTACTTTGCTAGGATCACCCATTGAGTTAGTTTTTGGGAGGGATTGCCACAATCATGTTTGTTACTTCATGTCCACAAGCTTAAAATAGTATGGGTAGTTTTAGGTTGTAACATGCAACAATGGTACTGTTCGATAAATAAATCTCGAATCATAATTGTTGCTACCTTAGCTAGAAGTGTTGTTTTTGAGTCATAGTCGTTGTTTCCTGAGTCAGAGTTGTTGTTCCCTTAGCCAAAATTGTTGTTTCCTCACTCACAGTAGTTGTTCCCTCAGTCACAGTTGTTGTTTCTTGACTCACAATTGTTGTTCTCTCAGTCACAACTGTTGTTTCCTGACTCAGTTGTTGTTCCCTCAGTCATAGTTGTTGTTTTCTAAGTCACAATTGTTGTTCCCTCAGTTACAATTGTTGTTTCCTAGGTCACAGTGGTTGTTCCCTCAATTACAATGATTGTTATCTCTATCACAATTGTTGTTATCTAAGTAATGGTTTTTGTTACCTAAGTCACGATCATTGTTACCTTAGTCACAATTATTGTTATTAGCCCATTTTCATGCTTTTTCTCATTTTCTTGATTCAACACATGTAGGTCTTTCCGATTTTTTTTTTCTCCTTAGTGAATGGGAAATATTTTTAATGTTATAGGTCCTCTTTGACATGATTATTGGGTAGTCAATTTATCTTTGTTATCTATAAACATAATCTTATCTTTAAGATATGATTTTGCAAAAGATGATTTCATCATGCTAACTTTCAAATTTCTTAATTTGTCAAGTCCCTGGTCTTGTAAAATTTATGATGATTACCACAAAATTGTACTTAAATATTTTTGTCACTATCTAACGAATTGTTCCTCAACCCAAATCTTAACAAAGAAAAATATATTTATCAATAGTCATTCTAAGGTTATTAGTTTTCGAGAAGCAAGATTAGCAAAGTTAAAAATAATTACTACAAAATATTTTACGCCATTCCTAGCTCTTAAGGAGTTGACTTGCCACCCCATTTATTAAGTAATCTTTTGTTGAGTAACAATAACCGTAGTTGAATTTAAACATAAATAGTCAACTAGAGGATAGGAGGTCTCATCACAAGCCGACCTACCATGATCATAGGTCCTAATAAAGTGACATTACCACTACTGGTCACCAGGTTTGGGTAATGGCTTTTGGTCGTAAAGATGAAGAATAAGAGGTCTCATCACGAGCCAACTTGTTCACTTTTGTTAGCTCCCATGAATGACATTGTTATTAATTGGTTACCAAGTCAGAGCAATGACATTCAATAGACATCTAAGTAAATTGAAATGCGCTTGTAACTATGTATTTATTTATAATAGATGGGATATCGACATCTCAATGGGTTAAAAAGACATCCTTGTCGAGGCTATGGACGCTTGCTGGCAGCAGTGGCCATGCCTATGGTATAGTACTATGATCTACTTGGTTATCTTGTTTTCTCAAAACTAATTGTCAATAAAGTCTACTGTTGCATATATAATGTTTGTTAGAACTCATGGTTCATGGGGTAATATTTGATTAGTTCTTAAATGATGATGGTTATGGTTTATACCTATTATTGAGTTATAAATATTCAATTTACATGTTAGGGATGGAACTTTTAGGATATTTGATATTTTCCATTTTGTATCATCTAATCTATCATTCATTTATTCTACAATTTCCATATCTTTAACCAAAGATAGTTTCTTTTCCCAATCAGTCACCATTTATTCGCAGCTTAACAACATAATTATTATTCCGGGGAAGAATAAAGATACCTAATTTTGATTGTGAATGTCAAGTAATTGTTAAGATCTTGAGAAGAAAAGACCAATATAACTAATTCTCACCATTTTTGTGCTCATAACAACCAAATCTTATGGGTATAGGGAATGTATATTTTTCTCATCATTTTTACCCTCTTTTCTATTCCTCTTTTATCCATTATTATCCCATGACATTCACAACATGATTATGACTTCTTTTTTTTTTTTATATATAATGAGGTAATTGAGGTGATGAATTACTTATTGAGACTACTCATGAGATGTGTTGTAGAAATATTGATGACAGGGCAACTAATCAGTTCGGGGGAAGGAAACCCTACTACATTTTATGCTTACTTTCTTTCAACTTGCATGGCTTCCACCTTCCACATCATTTTTAGCATAAGTTCAGCCTACATCAACTTCAACAAATATCAGTTCATCCATGTCATTCCATGCTTTCACGGAAGTAGAACTTGAGGTAAAATAACATGATACTTTTTATTTATTAAAAGTTTATGAGAATGTCATGAAAAACCAATGAGCATTACTCACTCATCTTTTTAAACCATTATTTCCATTTCTTTACCACTCTCCATTTTTCAAAAGATATCAAAGATTTTAGTCTGGGGGAGAGTATTGTTTATTATTTTACCTATCATGATTATGCCATTAATATTATTTATCATCCATTACTATCCTTATTCATTCTCAAAACCTCTCCTATTCCTTGTTGTTATACACCAAGATGAGATTTAAACAATGATTGTAGTAACCACCTCAATTTATTTTCTAGTGTAGCATGGGGGCATGTTAATTCTCTACTTTGGAGGAGAAATTGTTGTGCATGATAGATGTTTTCTCCTTTCTTCCTCATTTAAGGCATACAATTTCATTTTTATACAATGGATAAATTGATTCGCATATATTTTTAAAACCATGAATTGAATTCTTGTGATTTTCGGACAACAAGAAGATATCATTAAAATGAACAAACCCATAAAATTTCAAGCTAAACCAGTTTGTAAGACTCCATCAATCATGCACTATCACCTACATCCATTTCAATGATATCTTTAAATTTGTGCATTAGGTAGCACGGATTTTCGAAGTGGAGAAACATTAATATAATAAAAAACTGCTTACAAAATTTCAACAAAATATGGTTTGTAGTTTTTGAGAAAATGTTTAATGAAGTTTGTTGTTACTTGTATCATATTTTATTGCAACTTCATACACATATGGTTGAAAGTCAAAGTGCAAATTGTTACAGCTTCACCAACATTGCTAGAATTGAAAAAACGCTATTTTGAAGAGGCTTTTGGGGAAGAATTATCATGTTCCATCAATATCCTGAGTTGGGGTGAGTGTCTTGGTTATTGAATCACAACTTAGTTAATATAGAGACATTGGGTTGCATGAGGACATGCAACATGTTCAGTTTGGCGGGGGATGTTGGGCCACTAATTTGTCATTACTATTACCATTTATTGACATCTATTTCAGCCATTTTCGCCGTTCTTTTATCACGTTATTTATCATAATTTATCATATAATTTTATTTCATAACTATTTATGCTTTTGTGGATAAGTAATACTTGTTCTCCTTTATTTTTAATAAATTGAATATTATTATGCATGATTTTGCCAATGATGGTTTATTATGACATTAATCACTATTTTAGCCTCCAAGATCTCTTTTAGATTTCAAATTTGATCTTCAACTCAAACAAATATTCCAACTCAAAAATTCGCTAGGATAAAAAGTGACACAGGGTTTGTGCAGAACAAACCAAATTAGTCTTCGAATGAGTAGTTTTCCAAAATTCGGTCTGGATTGTGAGAAACGCAAGGTTCTTTGAATGAGATTTTATTAGATTTGTTGTTGTGGTCGTTTTCCAAATTCTCCCAATTTCAATTCCAGATTCGACTAGTTCCAGCTGAATCACGAGGGATAAATCTTTCAAATTTGATCTTGTTTATTGAGATTCTGTAATCAACCGTAAATTGTAAAGGGAAATCATTTTGTAATCAATTTATTTGTAATTTTTCTTTGGTCTCTGTGTCTTTAAACTAAAACAGAGATCAAAGAGAGGGGAGATGGATAATTATTGAATAAGAGGCAGAGCTCAGAGTTGTATTGTATCTATCTCTAATTTTTAATGAAATGATCTATCAGTGGAATTACATAATTGTTTACTTGTAATCTGATTTGAATTATTTTTCAATGTAGAATTGACTCATGGGAAGTTGGGCCCACTAACTTGGCGAGGTGTTTCCTTGAACATGTAAAGTAGTTTAGTTGTGTGCTTGTTTCTTTGAGTTTCAATTGATGTTCCTTAAATCAATTTTTTTTTTTTTTTTAAAGTAATTTGTTGGTTGCATTTTCCAGATTTGTTGTTTCCTGCAATTTCTAGATTTCTATTAATTTACTACTCTAGATTAGCATTTGAATTATGTTGGGTGCAATAGGTTAAATTCCCAATTCAACAAGGTGTGGCTTAATTTAGTATTGATTCAAGTCGTGTGATTAGCATAATTCTTTTTTCTGTCATTTACTTTCTGTTTTTTAAATTAGTATTTTTATTCAAGTCTTACATTTTATTTCTTGTTGAATGAGCTTGGCAGTGTAGAACAAAATCATGTAGAATCAATGATTAGTTATTGGTAGTTGCTTCCATCTATTTTGTCAATTTTCTTGAAATAAAAATGCGCTCCTCGGGTTGAAAATTAATGTTCAGGTGATTAGCTGTTTTTTTAATTAAGTAATTAATTTCCCAAGAATTTGTATAATTGCTTGATGAAGAAGACATAAGAAGTAATAAGAAAATATCTAACATTCACAAGTAATTATCAAGAAGAGAAATTAAGTGTTAGACTTCATCACATTTGGTTTCTCAACAATTGTGAGTGATTTGAATTGTACAAATGATGGAGGTCAAATTGATATTTACAGTGGTCAAGTAAGGTGGGTTTTGACCAAAGGTCACAACCCATTCACATGGTTGGGCCAACTTGTCTTTTGGTGCCTACATTAAGCCCAAACAATAAATTTAATTTTTTATTTTGTGCAATTTATTTTTGGCCAACTTAGAAGGTATCTTTGGTAATGGGGAAATACCTCCCAATGCTACAAAAAGTCAACACTCCCTCTTAGCAAGGTATGTATTCTCTAGCAACCAATTTCCTCTGGAAAATTATCCTTTATAAGAAAAGTTCATGAGCTCATAGATAAATCCATATTGGAGTGGGCAAAGTAATTTTTCGCATGCATGTTTTATAGATCATTCCATCTTCCAGGGTAATTTTCCAAAGTCCATTATGGCTTAATTAGTTTCTCTTGGTCAAAATCCTTTATGACCTATTCAAGTTCTTTTGATAGGCAAGTCCTTTTGGTTCCTCAAAAAAATGCATTCACTTAGCCAATGTCCATTATGGATTTTTGGGTGAATTACATTTATCTTTTCTGGTCAAAGTCTATTATGAGCTAACCAAGTCCTTCTAGTAGTCAAGTCCATCTAGCTTTCAAAATATGCCTTTCTTTTTATCAAGGACATCATTGCTTGCTCTTAATGAGGAAAGAACATTTTATCATTCTTTCCTTTGAATGTCAATAGTTTGCTCATTTATAGATATGTACTAGAGCTCTATTGCTCCTTCCTACACCATGTCTTGGATAAGATGACTTGGCCATGTCTATCTGGCCTTTAATGCTTTAATACTTCATAGTTTGTAATATAGGTTGCAATAAAAAAAAGTCTTTTTTCTATTTCAACAAGGATATCATAACTAAAGTAGTTCCCTTAAGATGTTCTTCTGTCTTCTACACTATATGAATTTGTAGCCTCTCTTCATTACCAAATTCACTTTTACTACACAGGTACTTATTACTTTGTTGTGATCCATTGCATATGTCTTAGCTTGACCATATATTGTTCAGAGTGTTCCTTGCAAAGCAAGTATCAGGTATGGTGCTAACTAGGTAAATTTGTACACCGTAAGCTCCACCAAATTTGTATCTTAAAATCATGAAATAATGTCTATAAAAAATTATTTCACTTCAAACTTTTGAGGCCAACTAAAATAGATTCTTGTGGTAATTATAGTTACTCCCTCTGTCATAGAAGCGATTCTTCCCGCCTTTATTATGAAGACAAGTTCTTTTGCCATTGTACGAAAGTTCTTTTGCCACTACTACTTTATGTGTTACGTAAGCAAGTCCTTCTACTTACTAGATATGGTTTCTTCAAGAAGGGCATATTGTTATTCGATAATATCAACTTTTGGGATCCTTTAGAGAGTTGCTCCTTTTAATCTGCGTAATCATCTTCATCAATACTGGAGCCCTCTTGGTTACCTATCACTGCCTTGGATGTCTTGTACAATTTCTTCATAATTCATTCTTCTTAAGTCCAAAAAAAAAAATCCTTGTATTTCACTCCCTCTTACATGGGAGTGTCTTCTTGTCATAAATTTTACTTCATTCTTAGAATCATTATTTGGGCAACTTTTATGATGTACCTGCAATCCTCATATAGGAGGATATGAACATAACAATTATAACCAAGCAAAAAGAATATAAAGACTAAAATGATATAAGGAATAAAAAAATAATAATAATTAAGGGAGAAGGATATGAATTGCTTATCTTTGATAAATTTGTCTTCTTGATTCTCGCTTCCTTGTAGACATCATTTTAAATCTTCCTGCAATCTTTATCAAGCTTATGCAACTTCCTTCCATACATTAAGAATTCCAAATCCATTTCTAGGGTATCCCACAAACCCTAGAATTTCCAATTGGCTTCCCTTTACCTCCAATGTCATTGATTATCTCAACCTATGTCATGGTTGTGGGTGTTTATCAATCTATTTGTGAGTAGAGCAACAATATAGTTATTTTTCTCTCCCTTTTGTAGGAAAATCCTTCTTCCTACTTTATAACTTTGTACTTTCTAATGCTTCCATAAGTCATTGTAATGGTATTCCTCACAAAGGTCTTCCTTTATAGGAAGGGTTTATAATAGAATTCTAAAGAAAGTACCAAAGCTATACATAAAATTTAAAAGAACAAGAAACTTGAATAGAACAAAAAATGTGTATCTCTTGATTGAAAGAATCCTTTGAGTTCTTTTGAGGTGGTTTATCATCCTCAACCTCAACATAAGCTACTAATGTATGATGTGTTTGGATCATCAATATCAAGTCATCCTCGTGCTATAAAAGAGATGCATCATACCAACTTGATTTGCATCCAAAATTCTAGGTATTGCTCCATGGTTTCATCTCACAAACCCTAGGATTCATTTATGTCTTTAATACAAGTTGTAATTTCCAAGTCTTCTAGGGTTTACAACCCTAAGACTTCCAACTCTTGTGCCACAAAACCATAAAGATTTCAAGGAAAAACACATACTTTAATACAAGTGTTAATTGGGAGGAGTCTAGCTTCCTCTGGTTTGCCATCATATTCATGTTTGAAAAAATGTTGTTATCTTATTTGAGTCGTATTTTTCTTTGAACCTCTTGTGTCTTCTCATATACATGCACCTTTTATGCCTAACACCTTTACATGGTCACTCTTGTGCAATAGCTTGCATTGTTGTTCAAGAAAGGTGCCATTTTGAGAAAATGGATCCATAATAATGAACAAAAATATCCTTCAACAACAAGCCATTTGAGGTGTCTTATCTCAAATCCCTTTACCCCAGTCTCATGCAGTAATAACATTGATATAATCCATGTGTCCAAAACCATTATTGTATATTCCAGTGGAAGTCTTCCTTGTAGCCCTTGGTGTTGGTTACAATACCTTGTCTTAGCACTACCAGTCCTTCAAATCTAGGTCTCGGTCATCCCTTTATGTTCTACCAACACCTTATTAGTTCAATCCCTACACTCCATAGTCAAACCAATGCTTAGTCTCGACCTATTATGTTTTCACTTTCAGAGGTCCCCGACTTGGTAAGTTGGGCCTGCTCTTGTGTACTTCGAAAATTTTCAAACCATGGTAAGTAAAGGATTCTTGAGTGAATGCAAGCCATATGAAATTTGGTAATGACACCATTGACTTTAAAAAACAATCTTGTAACATGTATGTTATGCAACTCAAGAAGGAGTCATTTCATCAAATACATCCATGTCATATGGATAGAGTTCTATAAAAAAACATACCTTACACTAGTCATTTAGATTTCATTCCACTGCTACACCCCTTCTTTCTTCTTGATTGTATTCCTTCATCACAAGTACTCAGTCTTACTATCAAGAAATTCCATTAGGATAGTCCTCTCACAACTAGATTCAAATGGCTGCTCTTTAACCTTGTTTGTCTCTTATCTTAGGGCTTCTCTTTAACAACCTTCTCTTGCATACCATGTTGATTTTTCTACAATATTACACAGTCAAATCTAGTCTTCTAATCTCGAAAATTAATTCCAATGATATATCAGTTTAATTTATCACATGCCACATGTATCATTAAGCAATTATACCTATAAAATATTCAACAATAATGCAATAATAATAGTATGATCAATAAGAGACAACCGAGCACAATAGAGAACACATTTACCTTGGGAAAACCCACTTTGGGGAAAAACCCAACAACTTTTCTTCTAAGGGAGAATAATTCTTCAAAAGTACAAATCAAAAAATTTCTAGAAATTTGTGCCCAATCCAAATTCAAATTACCAATCAAATCTGCTCAAAGAACTGATCAAAATCCTTCAAGATGCATGAAAGTCAACTCTAGTTAAATAGGTTGAAATTTGGCCTGAGGTCAACTAGTCAAAGGGTCAAAATTCGACCCGAGGTTAGCTCAACCTTGTGGTCAAATAACCTGTGGTCAAAGAGCCTATAATTTCAGTCATACAAGTCCAAACTTGTGTGGTCAATGCGACCTTCTTCTTTAGTCAAACTCGTCCAAAATTTAGTAAAATAACAATAACAAATAGTAATTTGAATCTCATCCAAAATAGAGAAGTCAAAGATGGCCAACAAGCAACTTCAATGTCTTTGTTAAACCTCATAAATTCTCTTACTTTTCCTCGAACGTATGAACTGAATTACATATAATTGCAAGTGATCTGAATTGTCCAAATGGAGGTTGAATCAATATTTATAATTGTCGAACAAGGTGGTTTTTGACCAAGGGTCACACCCATTCACATGGTGGGGCTAACTTGTCATTTGGGGCCTACATTAATACCAAAACAATAAATTTATTTTTTCATTTTGTACAATTTATTTTTGGCTGATTTAGAAGGCCTCTTTGTCATGAGGAAATAACTCCTGATGCTAGAACAAATCAACACACATATCATCAAAATCATTGGTTATATTGGGATCATCATCAACAATATCACCATCTAAGCATTAAAATAAGATAGAAAAAGGTTAGCATGTCAAATTGAAATTTCGTTTGAGTAATGGTACTCTTTTACTAGAGTCATGATAAAGGATTTCAACAATCATTACCATCAACATCAAGTTATATAGAGGGCTTGGTGCTCTTGATTAAATGCTAGCTGTAATGCCTCATACATGAGAGAATCGAATGGAAACGTTGCAATTCCCTAGATACTGACATCTTGAAATTTGTTCTCTGTTGGATTTTGAGTGGGGTCTAAATTTATATTTTTTCTATATGAAATTTAATGAGGTTGGAACCACTCTCAAACATTTTGAACAATTAATGGTAATGTTAAAAATTTAGTTGAAGGAGTGCTTATCTATCACCCTTTGTGTGACCCCTGTTTTGTAAAGAAAAAATGACATAGTGCATTGCCAACATGGAGGACCATGAACAACTGATATATCATGTAATTGTAAACATAAATACAAATGATTAAATGCAAATTTGGTAGGTTAGCTTGAGTAGTGGGACCCATTGGTCCAGAGAGAGTTGTAATTGGTGGCAAGTTGGCACACCCACTACCATATAGTTACAATTGTGATGATGGAAGAGGTGGCGCGAGGATTCCTTAGGGGAGAATGATCCCACAACATGGCAAGGGCCAAGAGGACAAAGAAAAAGTGGGGCATCGGGAGAAAAGAGAGAGAGACAATGGAAGAAAAAGAAAATAAGAGCATAAGGCGCACAAACATGAGTTGGAAGAATTCTCCCGCTTGGAATTACTCTGTGTTTGAATCCTTAGAATTGTGGATGGGAGCAGCTGGACGGTGGTGTCCCAACTGTAAAATGTTAGTGGGAGGCTCAGAGAAGGAACTGGGTGAAGAGTGCTTTCTAGTGTTAGAAAATTAGAAAGGCAAAAATATTTTTTTTATACTTGATAATTACTTGTGATGTTATTGATTTCTTATTAGGTTTCGTTATATCTTCTTTCTTTTAGTTCATCAAGCAATTACCAAAGCAATAACACATAGAACAAAGGACACCAGATATAGGCTCACAGCCAGGGAAAAACCCCTCTCTAGGGGAAAACCTAGTCAATAATTCTTCCTTCAATAATTTTAGGAGATATTAAAAGACTCTAGACCTTGACACAAACTTTTCTCCACAACAAGTCAACCTTCCTCTTCTCTTGCAGATGATCCTAATTGACCTGATAGCAGCAACAACAGTAGCAACAATTTCGTCGATCCAACAACTTCGACCTTGTCTTCAAGACTTCGATCTTCACTAGAGTATTTAGATCTTTACTTAGAAACTTCAATCTTGACCCAATACAACTTCTAGAGGCAACAACACCAAAAAAAAACAACTTTGAACTATACTTTGATCTAGCAGCAACAACATGCAACAACTGGCTATGACATCAACAAGAGAACTTCGATCTTCTAAACTAGGGCACGAGAGAGAGAGATAGATGCACCAAAACTTCGGTTTTCCTTCCTTCATTCTCCTAGACCAAACTCACACTTCTTTTGCTTCCTTCCTCTATTTCACACTTTTTCCAACTTCAAGGAGATATCGAACTTGCTTGTTGTGAATGTGCTTCAAATGGAATTCGAACTGGTTCATATATAGCATTTGGGTGAGGTCGAATAGCCTTCCTTGAGGCCGACTTGATCATCTTAAGGTCGACTTGGTTTGGAGGTAACATAATTCATATTTGACTCAATACTTAACCTTTTTACATGATTCAAAATCCCAATAAGGGTATCTTTAAAAGTACAATGACTTTATTGATGTAGAATAAATCCTAGAAGTCCTCAATGGGGACTTTGACCTAAAACATGATGACCCAGGCATGAAACCCATGCTTTAATAAGTTGTAATAATAATAATAAAAATAGCTTTCTTTATTCTTTTTACAAGTACATTACATGATGACTCAAATACATATAATGAATACCGGACCTAGTTACACTTTCCAACACTCCCTCTTAACTAGGGAGGTATTCATCATATACAAGTACAAGGAATATCTAAACTATATGAACCATGAAGAACATTAGTCACCGCAATGCCATGGACTAGATTCCTAACCAGAGTAATCTATCCATTAGTCTCTCAACAGTTTAGGCACCACAATGCCATGGACTAGATTCCTGACCATCACAATCTATCTATGTGGGACTAATATGGACTCAAGTTTTCAGCCTCTCTAGGTACCATCAGGCTTACTTACTAACCATCAACCCAGGGATCCAAGTGTGTATCCAAAAATAGAGCTCTATAACCAACACCACCTTTCCAACTTCATGACCTAGACATCAACACAAAGTGTTGTCCAGATATCCTCCCAGCAATGCCTTACTCACAAATCCTCAACATTGCTTGATCCAGCAAATCAAGGATAACCAATATCTCCAAATCAACCTGATTGGTAACCAAAATGCTATCAAAATCTCCGAGAGATTCATCTATACAGAAAAACCCCAATGAATAATATACTTTCACATGTACATAATCAAATACAAACCTTCAGGGTCTTTTAGACAACCGATGTTGCTCCTCAACGTAGTAGGACTATCAACCGAATCTTTGGCAGAATATTCCTCAATCATACAAATTCCTTTCCTACTTCATATACAACAACATATCTTTCAAAAATCATTCTGCAATTAAAATTATGTTATGCCCTTTCAACCAAGGAGCTTCCCTTCATCCCGACTCCCTCTTAATCTCAGGGAGATTTCTCTTATTTAGGCTCCCTCTTAACCCAGGGAAATCAACTTCTTTTCTTCGACATCGAAGAAACTTTTGTGGCTTCTGACCATTTAATTAGAGTTATCATTACCATCATTATCCACATCATGCTTATCACATTAACAAACATCTTTACCATATTGAAGATTATGTACCTACACAACTTAGATAGCAAGTGCAACCAAATCTATAGAAGCATGAAGTTAGCTATATCAAAATTACAGAAGCATTTCAACCTTATATATATTAGATACCCAAACTTAATTACAAACAAGAGACACATACTCTTCAACATCTTGTTAGGGACTTTTTCATAAACCCTAGACTACTTCATAACAACTTTCATTACATCTACAGTTTCAATGTTTCTTCCAAAGGTATGACATAACCTACTACAACATATATAAAACCCTAGAAACAATTCAAACAAATATAGGTTTAAAAAGTATCTAATGAGTTTTAGAATTCATATGTTAGACTTCCCACTAGTGTTTCATATAAACCCAAGATTTCATACAAGCAATCACAACTTAATCAACAACATGACTAGCTTCCACTAGGGTTTGTTTTAAACCCTAGATTTTCTCAAACAATCAAACATCAATCATAACTAAAATTTAGATTTCAACAATCTTACACAAATCTCAAATTATCACATTGTCATAAGATATTTTCACTTCTACTAAGAATTTGCAAATACTATCATCCTAGAGAATTACACTTCGACTAGGTCTTAGTTCTAAACCTTAGGATTCATGAACACTGGAAAACAGGTCAATTCATACATCTAGGATTTCATCATCATGCATAGACATTTCATATCATATGTTAGTCAAACCCAACTTTACAAATAATAAGAGTTAAACTTGACTAGGCTAGGGTTTGATCAGACAAACACACATCCCAAGGAAATAATTTCTAAGACATTATAAGGGCCTTGGTTACACATTCCACCAAACCCTAATGAGTTAGGGTTTCAATATAAGAACATAACAAACCCAAAATTATCAATACTTCAAAGGTTCAGGATTTTAGACATTATCATTGAACCCTAACAAGTTAGGTTTTCATGATCATATCAAAACCCCAAACATGACATCATCAACAAAAACTTCAAATAGCATTTCTCAATAACCCTAAGCAGTTTTAGGGTTTCAAACATTAACCTTAGCATACCCTTAGGTTAGGGTTTTCTAGAGAACCTGTCTAGGGTTCTATAAAACCAGTTAAGAATACGAGAGGGTAGATTTATCGAGTGATAAATCACACAAAACAAGAACTATTATGATTCAATATAGTTAGACATAACAATGTTAGTAATAGATTGTCAAATGAATACACATTTATTATAAAGAAATCAATGTTTTGTAGTTTAAGCCATACCTTTGTTTCTTGACAAACCTTGTCTTGGGGGGATCTCTTCCATACTCCTTGAGGATATAGCATATGTTTCCCTAATCAATACAATAGAGGGAGAATGGTGATTAATATTGAATATAATCAAAACTTAAATGAGTATATGAAACCAAAAACTTAAAGGAAATGAGATATTTAGCTTTGGGAGATGTTGAGAGCTCCCTCCAAAGCTTGAGGGATACGTATAAACTTATAAAAACAAAAGAGAATGTCTTTTCCAAAACATGTTAAAAACCTATAAATTCTAAAACATCAAAAATAAAAAATTGGATGTCTAAAACTAAAAGCAAAGGACTTAGTAGTGTAAGTCCCTTATGTCATATACTTCGGGTTTGGATTTATTTGGATCTTCTTCTTCAACAATGTTAGCATGATCTCTATATCTCTTCTTATTCTTTAGATTGTGGACAGTCACTCCTGTAGTGACCTTTGTTATGACATTGATAACATTCTACCTTGGACATGTCTACTTTCTTTCTTGGTCCTTTCGATTTCTTTCCTTTGTGTTGAGTAGTGTAGGCATTTGAAACTCCTTCAAAATCAGAAACTAGTGATATCCTTAATTCTTCATGACTGAAGGAAGTCCATAGTTATTCAAAAGTGGGAGCTTCCTTCCAATTGTTAAGTCCTGCAGCAAATGCACCCCAAGTAGGTGGAAATCCTAATAGAGAAGTGAACACGAGTTCTTTGTCTGGAACAATTTCATCAGTGGCCAAAAGATCATCTTTGATTCTTTCTATCTTCATAAAGAAGGAGGCCAATGTGTCTTATTTAGTCATTTTTGTGGTCCTTAGTTCATTCTTCAAGCTTTCTACTTGACCAATGTTCTTACTAGTGAATAAATTTGATAGAGCCTCATACATTTCTTGAACATGATTAATGTTGGCTATAAACGAGACAAGGTTGTCCTTTATTTCTACCATTAGGGTCATGGTCACTAATTCTAATTCTTTGAACTTCACTTTGTCAGCACCACTTGAGTCATCTGTAGGCTTCTTTACTTTTCCTTTGACCAAGTCTAGAACCTTGTTCTTTTCAAGGATGAGGTCAATCCTCTTCTTCCAAGACCTGTAGTTTGAGGCTCCTTCAAGTGTGTTCTCTCCCTTGATTGTGTTAGACATTGTCTTTGAAGACAGTAGACTTCTTCCCCTGAATAATCCTTTTGAATGATTCCTTGATCAAGTACTTGAGACTACCCTTTTTGTCTTTCTTCACCAAAGCTCCGATACCATGTTAGAAAATTACAAAGGCAAAAATATTTTCTTATTCTCAATAATTACTTGTGATTTTCTTGATTTCCTATTAGGCTTCTTTATATCTTCTTTCTTTTAGTCCATCAAAAAATTACCAAAGCAATAACACATAAAACAAAGGATGCCAGATATAGGCTCACAACCAGGGCAAAACCCCTCTCTAGGGCAAAACCCCTCTCTAGGGGAAAACCCAGTCAATAATTCTTCCTTCAATATTTTTCCAGAGATATTCCAAGACTCTAGACCTTGACAAAAACTTTCATCCACAACAAGTCAGCCTTCCTCTTCTCTTGCAGATGATCCTACTTGACCTGGCAGCAACAACATCAATAGCAACATTTTCGTCGATCCAACAACTTTGACCTTGTCTTTGAGACTTCGATCTTAATTGGAATACTTTGATATTTACTTGGAAACTTTGATCTTGGACCAATACAACTTCTATAGGCAGCAACACCCAACAACAACAACTTTGACCTATACTTCGATCTGGTAACAACAACAACTTTGACCTATACTTTGATCTGGTAACAACAACATGCAACAACTGGCTACGACATCATCAAGATAACTTTGATCTTCCAAACTAGGGTAGGAGAGAGAGAGATAAATGCATCAAAATTTTGATCTTCCTTCCTTCCTTCTCCTAGACCAAACTCGCACTTATTTTGCTTCCTTCCTCGATTCCACACTTTTTCCATCTTCAAGGAGATATCGAACTTGCTTGTTATGAATGTGCTTCAAATGGAATTTGAATTGGTTCATATATAACATTTGGGTGAGGTCGAATAGCCTTACTTGAGGCTGACTTGATCATCTTAAGGCCGACTTGGTGTGGAGGTAACATAATTCATATTTGACTCAATACTTAACCTTTTTACATGATTCAAAATCCCAGGAAGGGTCTCTTTAAAAGTACAATGACTCTATTGGCTCAGAATAAATCCTAGAATTCCTCAATGGGGACTTTGACCTAAAACATGATGACCCAAGAATGAAACCCATGCTTTAATAAGCCATAATAATAATAATAAAATTTATTTTCTTTATTATTTTGACAAGTACATTACATGATGGCTCAAATACATTTAATGAAGACCAAACCTAGTTACATTTTCCAACATCTAGAAGGGTTGATAAACAACTTAAGTGCTTGTTGTAAGGTTGATAAACCACTAGGTAGACTGAAAATCCTGGGGTGCTTGTTGAAAGGGTTGATAAACTCCTGGATGCTTGCTAAGGAGGCTGATAAACCACCTGATGCTTTCCAAGTAAGTTGATAAACTACCCATACAATGTGCCATGATTTTGGAGTGCTTACCTTGAAAAACTACAACTGATAAACCACCTTAAGGAAAAATCCCATACTCCTAAAAGGTTGAGCAATATCTACTTCGATATGGAGTGGAAGCCCTGTGAAAGCACTTCCCTAGACCATGGATCCGACTCCGGGGTGGACAATGGAAAGAAATATTGTGTTGTTGGCCTACGGTTGGGTGGAGAGTTGAAGTCCCACTCCCAGTTATCAGTCATCTAATCATAAGATAAGTTTCCTACTTGTGCCATTGTGTATTGTTGATGAGGAATACGTATTCCTATGTATATTGATGGATGCATGCTTGTTCTTTGCCATGGTATGAAAGATGTGAATTCTTTATTTCACTAGTAAATTAATTATGATGAAATGAATTGTATTTTATGTCTATGGGTTGATGAATTAATTAAAGGAATCATGCCTCTCCATATGTGACTATAAATGTATGGTTGTGGTACTTGCAATCATACTTTTGAGGGATTGATAGGGCTGAGTTCCCTTAAGAATGTAAACATTGATACCTCCAAGGGACTAGGGCGAGATTACGTGGAGGCCCGATGGTCGAGAACCACCACAAAAAGGTTGAAAAACTATTATAACAGGAAAAATTGGTTTTACATAAAGAGCAAGGATCCGGTGGGACCCATTTACAGGTTGATATGCATGTGACATGGAGACAGTGGTGACGTTGTGCACAAATGGTGTGACATGTGGTGGGTAAGAATGGCCTTGTTGGGGCCAAATGACCTATATTCAAGTGACATGTGGCATCCTCAGAGAGGGACACATGGTTGATATGATGTCATCTGGAGATGACTTCAACATGACACCAATACGACATTATCTTGATAGCTTAGTACCTTTTAACTTCGGAGGAAAGGATAGGTGCATTAGATTGCATGTCAAGGTTGACGAAAGTCAAGGGATGGTAAGTATCCCCGACAATTGACATAAATTTATTAATGTTGTGGGGTCTCGGACCTCAGGGAGTTTCCATCATGGTGGTGCCCATGGTAGAGTAGGTCGAGGTGATGGGCCCAGGGAACAAGGATAGTTCTTGATATGTGATGGAAAGTGTCCTTATCTCGTCCCAGGAGCTTTGGTAATGTGTTATACATTGTAGGCTCAAAAATGCCTGAAAACCCTTACAATGTAAATTGGTTGTGAAATAGGCTAAGGGGTCGGTCCATTGGGGCATGGCAATGGCTAAGCAAGATGATGTGGATACCAGGTGAGGTGGGGTTTCCACATGGGGCCATTGGGGTGCCACATGGTAGTGCTTTGCTAATATGGAAAGGGTTTATTAACAAACTTTTAAATTACCATCAATTATGATTCATAATTCGGATTAAGATAAAATTTATATTGTTGGAAAGCTCTTGATGAGCCAGACTTAATAGTGGTATTAATTTGTAGTTTTGGGAAGGTTGAAATTTGAGGGATTTTGTAACCCCATTTCCATAATGAGACCTTGAAAGTTGGGTTAGGACAAAGTAACACCTCCCATTCATCTTGGAAGGTCCAAGAGGGTGGGAGAGAGTCTCACATCTTATCCTTCTATTTCAAGAATTTAACATTACCATTAATTACATAGCATTATTAGGGTTTGAACAAATCCTCTTCCCAATGCTTGAAATCCTTTCTAACGTTTCTTAATCGCCCTTAGTTGCACTCTAAAGCCTCTGAGAGCTCCAAACTTGTGACTGAATTATGTGAGAATGAGGCAAGAAATTGATTTTAAGAAGTCATGGGCCGTTTTTTCACTGAACATGTGTTACAATTTTGAGATACAAGTAGAGTTCATGTTCAACATGATTCAAACTCATGTCATGTGAATGGGACACAAGTCAAATCCATGTTGAACATTTGTCACACGTGTCACGTTTGACACATGACATGCATGGTAGAAAGGGGGGCAAGGACGTGTTAGGTAACTTAGATTCGTGGGGTGGCCAATAAAGATACATTAGGTGCATGGAAAACAAAGTTGTCTTAACATTGTTAAGTGTTTCTAACAAGGCTGCATAAGGCTCCATGCTTTTTATTTGTCCTTAGAATATATTAAATGAGTTACTACATTTATTATAATTAAGCAAGAGGGATGGTTGTTGAAAGACAAAGTCTCGTCATATATATATATATATATATCACTTCCTCTTTTATATATATTTCCATATATATTTATTTCACACTTTCTTTTCAACATAGAGACAAACAGACCTGTTGTTATGAACCAGCTCAAGAAAAGATAGAAAAGATAGATCAACGCCTTAGAATTCAGCCTCTTCGAGGGGGCAACCTCCTTTATTACATAAATGAACAATTCTTCGATGATTAAAATGACAAAACCTCCTTTCTATATATAGGAGTCTAAGGAGTCACAATATAACCCAGCTGACCTAACAATAATAATATAAAGCCACAAAAATAAAAATAGAGGGATTGTATGGGGCACAGTAATTACAATATGGGGACAATAGGGGCACAACAATATTAATAAGGGGTACAACTACAATAGTAATGGGGTAATCACTAGTATTATAGGGACCCAACATGCCCCTCTCCTTCAAAAAAGTGTTGTCCTCAACGCTTGAGTAGTTTTGGATACTTCTATATAAAATTATCATCCTCTCATGTGGAATCTTCAGTGGGTAAGTTCTTCCACTTGATAAGATACTCCGAAATTGATCGATTTCGTAGCTGTCGAGTTCTTGTTTCTATGACTGCTTCTGGTTCCAATATATTTTTTCCTTCCTCATCAAGTTCTGGCAATATTGTTTGAACTGGGAGCTTGTCGCCTATAACCTTCTTTAAACATGAAACATGGAAAACTGGGTGCAATCGAAAAGCTGCAGGAAGCTCCAATTTGTATGCCATAGTACCAATCTTTTGCAACACCTTGTACGGACCATAATACTTTGGTGATAATTTATTATCCTTCTTAGCTTGCTTGAGGGACATTTGTTTATATGGTTGTAGCCGGAGGAATACCCAATCCCCTACATCAAAACTTCTTTCACTGCGATGTTGATCTGCCTGTTGTTTCATTCTATTCTACGCCAACACGAGGTTATCCTTTAAGAGTTGGAGGACTTGTTGTTGATGTTTGATGTGATGTTCCACTCCTTGAACCTTAGAATTTTCTCTTAAATATGATGTGATGGATGGTGGTTGATATCCATAAAGTGCCATAAATGGGGTCATTTTTGTTGCTGTATGGAAGGAAGTTTTATACCACCATTCAGCCAGAGGCAACCATTTGACCCATTGTGTCTGTTTATCAGATACAAAGCACGAAGATATCCTTCCAAACATTTGTTTACTATCTCAGTTTGACCATCAGATTGAGGATGATAAGATGAGTTATGAGCTAATTGAGTACCAAGACAAGAAAATAATTCTGTCCAAAAATTTCCAGTGAAAATGGGATCTCTGTTACTTACAATAATCTTTGGGTTTCCATGTAGCTTTTGAATTGTTTCCATAAATGCAGTAGAAACTGTATTGGCTTTAAATGGATGTGATAATGCACAAAAGTGTGCATACTTGGTAAGTCTGTCAACTACCACCATGATGACACTCTTTCCCTCAGACTTGGGTAAACCTGTGATAAAATCCATTGAAACCTCCTCCCAACGTTGGCTTGGAATGGATAAAGGTGTCTTAATTGTTTCAACTTTATTTTGTTGGCAAACCAAACATTCCGCCACAAACTTTGAATATCTGATTTAAGGCCATCCCAAAAAAAAACTTTCTTAACCCTGTGGTAAGTTTTTAAAAATCCTGAGTGCCCTCCTAAGGGAGAAGTGTGCAATTCCATAAGAATCTTTTGTTTTAGATGGGAATTCTTACAGAGGTATAAGCGATCTTTGTACCATAACGAATAATTTTGCCAGCTAAATGTATCAGGTGTACTTGAATCTTGTTGTAATTTTCGAATAAGTGCCCACACTTCTTTGTCATTCTTCCATTCCTCCCTTGCTATGTTTATCCAATCTGGTTGGATAATAGAAATGGCGCACAACAATGCTTCCACATCCTCATCCTTTCTTGAGAGTGCATCTGCCACCACATTTTGCTTCCCTTTTTTGTAGATGATTTCAAAGTCATAACAAAACATCTTTGTGACCCACTTTTGTTGCTCTTCAGAGGATAATCTTTGTTCTAAAAAGTATTTAAGGCTATCATGATCTGTTTTTACCTTGAAGTGTCTTCCCATTAGGTAGGGTTGCCATTTCTTAAGTGCATGGAGTAATTCCAACATTTCCTTCTCATAAATAGCTTTGTGTAAAAACTTTCCCTTGATTGGACGACTTTCAAAAGCAATGGGTCTTTCATGTTGCATTTAAACAGCACCAATTCCATTTCCTTAAGCATCACATTCCACAATAAAGGTTTTTGTGAAGTCTGGTGTAGCTAAGACCGGTGCTTGGCACATTGCCT
>APFE030210772.1:134887-145737 GCA_000404065.3 Pinus taeda
TTAATAGTGAGCTTGTTGAGCTCCCTATAATCTAGACACATGCGCCATGATCCATCCTTCTTGTGAACTAATACTACTGGAGCAGAGAAAGAACTTTGAATAGGTTGAATTATACCAACCTATAGAATTTCTGCAACCATATGTTCAATTTCACTCTTTTGGGCATAGGGATATCTGTATGGCCTAATGTTTGGAGGAACACTTCCTGGAATCAAATGAATAGCATGATCATGATCACGAATAGGTGGGAGACCTTTGGGGTCTCAAATACCTTGGAATGATTGTCCAAGACTTTTTGGAGATCTGGAGAAATAGATGATTCCAATGTGGAAACATCTAGAGAACATAATTGTGCAATTACACCCCTTTGTTCCTTTTTTAGAAGCTTTTTCATACCATTAGAGCTGATTATCTTTCCTGGTTTCCCTGAAATACCCCTTAATTCAACTTCCTTTCCTTCCGTAGAAAATTTCATGAAAGTTCTTCAAAATTAAAAGCTATTGTACCCAAGGATTGTAGCCATTAGACTCCTAGTACAACATCAACACCTCCCATTGGAATGGAAAGCATTGGCCTAGTCAATACATATTCTCCCATGGATAGCTTGATATTATGGCACTTTCCAGAGCAATTATTGTTCCTCCATTTGCAACCATCACTTGACACTCTGGTGCTGGATATAGGAAGCAATTCAATTCTTTTGCTACCATACAAGAATAAAATTGTGGGTGGCCTCCTGAATCAATCAACACTATTCACCTTTTTTCTTCTTGATGTTGTCCTGCCATCTTGATGGTTTGAGGAGTGGTAAATTCCCGCCAATGCATTACAAGATATGGTCAGATTCATTGTTCTTCATCTAGGCTTTGTTCCTGGAGTATATCCTCTTATTTTGACCTTTCTTGCTCCTTTTCTTCTTCCTCTTCACAATCTATGTAGAATAAATTCTTCTCAGCACACTTATGACCTTTAGTGTATTTACTATAACAACTGTAACAAAGCCCTTTTGCTCTTTTTTCTTCCAACTGTTGTGGTGTCAACCTTATAGGTTGTGGAAGACTAGGGACAACACTTTCATCTTTATAGTTGTGAGTGGTATGCTTCTTGGTTGCCATAATTTTGCTTTCCATTTTTCTTGCTAACCTGAATGCCTTCTCTAATGAATCAGGTTCCCAAAGGCGAACATCATGTTGGATTATCCTTTAAAGACCCTATGAACACATCAATCCTATGCTCCTCTGGAATATCTTTTACCCTTATGTTCAGTTTTTGGAACTCCTCAATGTGCTCCATTATTGAACCCTTTTGTTTGAGACTTATCAATTGGCTAAAAAAAGTGTTGCTTTTTGTATCCTCATAATGTGCTATCAATTCTTCCGTAAAAATTGCCCAAGTGTAAATTGTTTACGAGAGAAAAGCCATTGATACCATACAAATTGATTTGGTTCCAAATATAAAGTTCCATACGTACCTTTTGTGTGTTTTGCACATTATTGAGATCGAAAAATTGCTCCATCTGTAATATCCATGTTGCGGGATCCTTGCCATCAAACTTCCTCATATCGATTTTTGGAATATGGTGGGTCTTCGATCCAACATTAGAGTCTATGGAATCATGATTAACATTTCTTTTGTTCTCATCATGAGTTTACTATAGGTTTGGCTTGACCTTAAATCGATTTCTTGGCTATAGTCCTGGTTCAAGGTACTAATGGATAAGTCCAATGGAACGTCCTCCTCTTGCACGCAATCCCTTTTCACGGGGGACTTCCCTGCGAGTGATGCTTGTATCTATCTAGTCAGTGTATATCTATTCTATAGGAAGACTCGTCTCTATCTCTCTCTTCTAAGGCCAGTTCTATAGCTCATGGCCAATAATCCGCTCTATTCACGAGGATACCTCATGGTTACCCTTGCTTACTTCCAGTTTTCCGAGACCTGACAAAAGGCAGTTAGAGAGACCTCCCTTGACAAGGAAAGATGGGTTCCGAAATATGGGTGGGTAAAGCAAGCCACCTTCGGTCGTGTGGCTCATATAGCTCTCGCCTATGAATAAGAGAGATTAGTCAAAGAGAGATAGAAGTTGGGAATAAGAGATATCATTTAGGGAGGGAGAAGCATATATGGGCATATGTCATTATGACCGCTAAGAGAGATAATGACATATATAAAGAATGACCAATGGGAAAGGAAGGCATGACTCCACCTTTTCACCATTAGTGACCATTCCTTGTAGCAAGTTATTCATATTTATTGTCAATTCTTCCATCTTATCATCCATGCCATCAATTTTAGCGTCCATGCTGTTCATCTTAGCATCCATGTCATTCATCTTAGCTTCTACATCTTTCCTTAAACCATCCATCTTAGATTCTGTTGCTTTTTGTGCAAGTGACACTTGTTGCACTTGTTCTTGTAATTTTGATATATCATGTAGCATTTCTTCCTCTTCTTCATGAGTCATGCTAGAGCTTTTAGGTTCCTTACTAGGTGTTTGCATTTTCTTTCCTCAGGGCATAAGTTACCGATAATAATGCTCTACTATGCCCTTTGAATTCCTTCAAAATAAATTTCAAACCAATCTTAAGCAAAAATTTAAAAGAATCTACACGCTTTTTTTCACTTTGTAGGAGCTCGATATTGCCTCTGATGTATCTCTGTACATTCAAATCATCCAGTTCTGAAATTTTGACCTGCAGTAGCCCTCTGTGTCCTCTTTCCCATGCCACCAGTCTGCTCCAAATTGGATTCTCCAAGGAAGAGTTATGCAAAATCTCCCACAGTGACCTGATTATGGACTAGTTCAGTAGGGCGAAATTGTATGATGTGCCACGAGTCCCTATTTCGTCTTTTGGCTCTAAAAATATATATACAAGAAACTACAGTCCGTCCTCTTCCTGCACCTTCTGACGAAATTTCAATCCAATGCTCAGAGAAAAAGTTATGATGATTTTCCCCAGGTCACCTGTTTGGAATGTAATTCAGGAGTCTATTTTGAGCAGCGAAACCCTAGAATCCAAAGCTCTGATACCAAATGTTATGAACCAGCTCAAGAAAAGATAGAAAAGATAGATCAACGCCCTAGAATTCAGCCTCTTCGAGGGGGCAACCTCCTTTACATTACATAAATGAAAAATTCTTGGATGATACAAATGACAAACCTCTTTCTATATATAGGAGCTAAGAAGTCAAATATAACCCAGCCGACCTAACAATAATAATATAAAGCCACAAAAATAACAATAGAGGGATTCTATGGGGCACAATAATAACACTATGGGTGCAATAGGGGCACAACAATATTAATAAAGGGTACAACTACAATAGTAATGGGGTAATCACTAGTATTATAGGGACCCAACACCTGTTGAGGATCTCATCCGACTCACTGACATGGGCCCAGGTTCTCTAGTCTGGAATGCAGCAAAACAACACAATAATTTAATCCAGCAGCACAACTTTTGGGAAGTTAGGGATGACACTATTGCAATATTCTGGGAAGATTCTTGGCAGCAAAAACCTAGGCTGAAGGAATTGATTAATCCTCACCAACTTCCTAACTGGGAAATGCAAAGGCTTCATAAGATCAATCAATATTGGAGACCTACCATAACCCATGGATTCAGGCAATGACTAAACTCTGATCTCATCATCCGGAACAACTTGGAGTCCAACCACCAAATCTTGGGAACGGAACTCTTCGATTGGAACATAAGATACTCAGATAAGAAGGATGTGCTCAGATGGGGCTATGAAGCAAGAGGAATTTTCACCATGCATGAAGCTTACAACATAATCATAAAAGATTATGCATTCAAAGATCCACTTTGGACCACAATCTGGGCCCCCAACATCTGGCCGAAGATGTCCACATTCATTTGGTTGCTCTGTCAAAACAAAATCCTCACTTGGGACAATTTGCGGAAGAGAAACTTTCACGGACCTTCCATATGTCCCAATTGTAAACAAGAAGAAGAAACCACCTTGCACCTCATGAATATTTTCTCACTAGCTCACAAGCTCTAGGAAAAAGTTAGTTTTCGATGCCAAAGGGACAGCAGAATTAAAGAAGACATTCCCACCACTGTACGCAATTGGGCAAGGAATCCATATAAGAGTAAGGTACTTAACTCCTTATGGAAGCTCATCCCAGGCCTTCTCATGTGGACTATATGGAAAGAGAGGAACAAACGTATCTTCAAGGATCAATCTTCACCTTTGGAAACCCTCTGGAACATGGTTTGCCAAAACCTCAAGGAAACCCTACTACTTCAAACTTGGCATGATGACGACCTTCCCTCCATGCCACAGGAAAATAATATCTGGGACAACTAGAATCTACAATGGAATCAAGCATTGATAATCCTCGTTAAATCTGTAGCAAAAAGTACAATATCAGATAAATGGTTTCCTCCACCCCAGCATGTGATCCAATTGAACTTCGATGGGGCCTCGAAAGGCAATCCAAGCAAATCAGGTTTTGGGGGAATCTTCAGAGATCATAAAGGCGTTCCCCTTCTAACATTCATATGCTCAAATGGATGGGATACAAATAACTCAGCAGAACTTGAAGGGTTATGGCAAGGGCTCCTTCTAGCTCAAATGCATGTCTCTTCCCACTCATGATTGAAGGTGACTCTCAAATCCTAATAAATATGGTGAATAAAATAATGCAGGGGTCTCCCTCAAACAAAGTGGGCAACAATTGGAGACTAGCGGAAAGACTGGAACTTATTGAGGTTTGGCTCAAGACCCACAGAGTAGTCAAGTTCAAACATATTCGCCAGGCAAGTAATAAGGCGGCTGACCTTCCTGCCAACATAGGATTGGAGAGTAGTACTGCTCTGAATGCAAATTCGTTATCTACTGTAGCCATGGAGGCCCAGCTAAAGGAATTCAATGAATTAGTAAAGAATGAGAAGGCACCAGAAGAAGGAGAGCACCTAGATGCGGGTGCATTTAGTGAATTTATGGAAAATATGAATAACGACAATGAGAGGATGGGCCACTTGGCCAATGACGCCTCTCCCCATACCATCCTGAGCCGATCTCTTGACAGACCGAAGGCAGCATTTAATGCAGGCTCGAATCGGGGAAGAGCTATTAACTGCTCAGACATGGATTCCCCTTGGCTTATTGTTTCTCCTTCTCCCGTGCTCCACTGTAACTTCCCACTCCAAGCTTCTGAACCCAGCTCCCGCACAGTTACTAGGCATCGCTGTTGGTTAGATTTCTGTGTCGATTTTGGAAATGAGCATCACCATTCCCATTCCAGATTTTTCCATTTAACCATTGCTCCACCTGACCCTGCTCCCCATCTCAATCCCTCTGTGATTGCTCCCTTTGAACACTCAACCAGAAATTCCGACATGGTTCAACATCGCATGAGAATTCGAAGAGGAGGAACTCGGGGAGGTAGTTCCCGCCCTCAGACTGAGCCAAATCTTGAGCCTGCCACCTCCACTCCTTCCCCTGAACTGTATCACCCCCAGAGATATGGTTTGGGAAGTTATCCTAATACTCGTAGTGGACGGGGTCATGCTCTGTCTCCAGGTGCAAGTCTCAGCGATTTTGCGGTTCACTCTGTTAGTTTTCCTTTGCCCCTTGATCCCGCTCCCCACTCAACCCAATTCAGATTTTGTAGCACACTGAACAGGACAGTAATTACTGCTACAATCACCATCATTTTCATTGAAGACAATGAGCAGCCAGCTACCCAGGCAGAAAATTCTGACTTGTGGCAAGAGGAGGCTCCTAGGCGCAGAAATGGCTGAGACACAAGAAAGAATTTTCTGGACGAAGGTAATGTTGCTCTGCATGGAAAGAACATTGGTGGCGGTCAACATGCTGAGGGTGGGAGCTCTGGTGCCATGCGCTCCCCAGGTGGAACCAGAAATGAAGGGTTAGCTCCGAAGGTGGCAGCTGGCAGCCATGGCAACATCCATTTGGCGGATGGGCCACATGGTGAAGGAGTTGGGCCACACGACAGGGTGTCGACGCTGGAGGAGGATGACTGAGCGTGTCCAATTGTTGAGGAACCCATCCCGGACGAATTCAAATGATATGACGTGGATGCCAGGTGTCTTTTGTCTGGTCTTTTTTGTTATGTTAGTTCTACTGGAATATGTCTGGATCTTTTTGTCATGGTAAAACTTCACTGGTTTTGTTGTTTCTGGTCTTAAGGACTGATATCCCATCTGGGTATTTTTGTCTCTGCAGACTAGTTTCCCCAATATTGGGGCAGTCCAGATATTCTCTGAAACACTATGTTAAACTCTGCTGAGACTTGGTCCTCTCTGTAATTTTTTTATTATATATTAATAGATTAACCTAACTTAGAAAAAAAAGAGCATAGAGACCAAGTACAAAGCATTTAATACATAATAAGAGTTTTAGATTTTAATTTAAAATGTTGAAAAAACACCATATATATATATATATATAATATATAGAGTAGATAGATATAGGCGAAGAGAGAGTGGATTCTTATAATTAAACAGAAGGAATGAATATTGAGTGGAAAAGTCTCTCATATAATAATTGATGTGGTCATAGAATATATCATGAGTTATTGCATTTTTTAAATTAAACAAAGTAACAAAAAAGAATAATTGCTAGGAGAAGTTTGTCAATTTCATATCGTTTTTAAATAATATATATATATATATATATATGATATATATTATATATATAGATATATCAATGAGTCAAAAATAAATTTAGAAAAATAACAACAACATTTAAAACGTAGTGAAAATTAAGCGACAAAGTTGTTATATGTGTCTCTTAAAAATATTTTAATATAGCAATTAATGTAATATAAAATAAAATTTAAAATAATTATGAAATATGTGAACTATCATCCATTCCCATTCACAAGAACTTGGATTCAAGGCTATAAACCACAAATCCATTAGTTTCGATGTTTGTATATTCTTTGTAACCTAGCATTAGTGCTTTATTCCATAACTAAGAGAAGTTTTATATATTTTATTAATTTGTGAGAGCATGACCCTTATAGAATGGAAATGGTAAAAGATTTATTTCCCCAACATTGTTTAGTGAGAAATAATCATAACAAATGTAGGATTGGGAGTTTTCTTCTTCAAGCAGGCCCTAACAACTCTTCCACATTCTCATTAATTTATGTTCAAAGTGGTTTGAGAAAAAATTGACGTAGAGATTTATGAGATTGACATAAATACTTTTATTGATTCCATCTAATTATGTTTTGGCTCGATTTGTTATGTAAACAACTATGGGGAACAAGTATTTATTTCAAAAGAAATAGTCTATAACCATATAGTCATTGGGTCATAGCAACAACTCTTAGCAGCTACATATGAAGGTTTAACAACAACAAACCAAATCCCTCATTTCATTAATTCCATTTTTATCCACTTAGTTCAAGACTCTCTTTGTTATGAGCTTGGGTTAAACAATGAAATCTAAACCATGCATTGGATAGTTTATTCACCTAGAAGAGGAAGAGATATAAACTCACAATGAAAGAAAAATGGGCACCAATCATTTGATTGGATGACATTAGGAAAAAGAACATGTTGGAAAGTAGAATGTCAAGTCAAGGAGCTTTTATATAATAATTCCAACATTGATCCTTTTAAATGATCAAATTTATTGTCAAGATGGAGCTCTCTTGAAAGGAAATTCAAGTGCACTTAAATAATAGTAAGGAGGTGTAGACAATTTTGTTTGTCAAAAGAAAATGACCAACATTGAGAGACAATATTGTGGGGAACAAGAAGGACTCTCCTCGTTTTTATAGAGGTGCTTGTTGAAAAATGTGTAACTAGGTTCAATCTTCATAAAATATAAAATGTACTCTTGTAAATAATAAAATGAAAATAAATTATTATTATTATTGGAGCATGGGTTTCATGCTCAAGTTCTTTTATTTTATAGGTCAAGCACCCATTGAGTGATTCTAGGTTTGTCCTAGGTTTAAGAGTCATTGTCATATATTGAAGACCCTATGGGCATATTGTATCTTGTAAAGAAAAAAATATTTTGCCTTTAAAGTGTCGAAATGCCTCCAAGATCAATTCAGCCTAAGGAGCTGTCAAGTCGACCTACTTGAAGAGCCACATCCACCCTTAGAAGAGCCTATATATAGAGAGGAACTCATCCTCCATTAGACACATTCACTCATCTCATTCTCTATGCGAAGAAGAGGAAAGAATAAGTCAAAGAAGAGGAAGAAAGAAGTTGAAGAAGAGGACGTTGAAGAAGTCGAAGTGTTTGGGCTAGATCTATCTCCCTTGTGAAAATCAAAGCTAAGGTTTATGCGCTGGGTCTATCACTTGTTCTATCTTGAAGGAAATAAAGAAGGAAAGGCTAGCAAAGGTCACTCAGGGCATCTCATTAGCACTAAGTCTCAAGGGAAGGCTAGTGAAGAGGAAGAGAAGGTTATTTGAGGGAGATCGAAGTCTCTAGGAGAAACAACAACAGTTGTTGTGAGCCATAATTTCAGATCTATAGTGGAACGTCGAAGTCACTACAATAGGAGGCCGAGTTGATCTTGATCTTAGAGAGTATTTTTCTGAGTCACTAGGTCATGGTATTCGTCAATTGAAGAATCCATAAGAAGAGAATATATTTACGGGTTTTCCCCTCAAGAGGAGGGGTTTTGGCCTTGACTTGCATCCTATTTACTGTGTCACTATTCTTATTGTTTTGGTAGTTGTTTGATAAATCACACACTGTAATAATAAGGAACAAAGATAATAAGTAAAAAGGTAACAAAAATAGTTATCAAGTTAAGAGAATTATCATAATTATCACCCTATTGAATTCTTAACATGGTATCAGAGCTAAGGTTATATAAGGGCATCATGAAGATCTCCTCTACAGTGAAGAAGTTCATCAGGAAGATTGCAAGCCATCTCAAGAAAGGTAATAAGGAAGCATGGAGTTTCTTATTTTCTTCAAAGAATGTATCATACAAAGAAAGGGATGAAGGTCTCTTCTCGGCTCTCTCTTGTACAATTCAAGTTGAAGATGTTTGGGTAATTGATAGTGGTGTATCAAGGCACATGACTGGCCACTCCAACCGATTGAAGACCTTATCAAAAGGTAAATCCGCTTATTCAATGGAACTTGGAGATAACAAGAGCTATCACATGAAAGGCATTGGATGAACCTCCATAAAGCTGGAAGATGGAAGCAACATACACCTCAATAACATTCCATTTGTTCCATGTTTGCATAACAATTTACTTTCTATTTCAAGTCTAGAAGATAAGGGCGATATAATAGCCTTCATTGATGGAAAGGTCATTGTCTGGGGAAAAGACCCAGATATAAATCAAGCCAAGGTCATTGGCATCCAAGAAGGAAGACTCTATAGATTAATATATCTTGTGGATGAATCCCTAGTTCACATTGAAATTATCCCATATGAAATTTGGCATCGAAGATTTGGTCATCTACATTTCAAAATCCTTCCAAATCTTAGCTCCATAGTAGATGGAATTCCTAATTTGAAGGAGGGTCATGGAGGTGTCTGCAAGGGATGTGCATTGGGTAAGAATACAAAGAGACCGTTTGTAAGTAGTGCTTCATAGTCAAAAGAAATCTTGGATATCATTCATTCCGATGTATGTGGCCCTATGACTCTTAAATCTCTTGGAGGAAATCTATATTATGTCACATTTATAGATGATCATTCAAGAAAGACCTGGGTTTACTTAATGAAAAACAAGGACGAAGTATTTACAAAATTTCAAGAATCCAAAGCTGAATTGGAAAACCTTACGGAAAGGGGAATCAAGATACTAAGACTTGATAATGAGAATATGCATCCAAAGAGATTATATCATTCTGTAAGGAATCTGGGATTAAGAGGGAACTGATAGTCCCATGTAATCCCGAACAAAATGGAGTTGCAAAAAAGAAAGAATAGATCCATTGAAGAAAGTGTAAAGGTAATGTTACATGATCAGGATCTACCTAAGTGTCTGTGGAGAGAAGCCACAAAGACAATTTTCTACATTCAAAATTGAAGTCCCCACAAATATCTAGACAACAAAACTCTAGAAGAAGTGTTCATTGGAAAGAAGCCATCTGTAGATCAACTTCGGATCTTTGGGCGTCCTATATATATCCATATACCAAAGGACAAAAGAAATAAGTTGGATCCTTCCAATTTGAAGGGTACATTTATGGGGTATAACAACTCATCATAAACTTATAGGATCTACATGAAATATGGATATCACATAGAAGTCAGTTGTGATGTCATATTTGATGAAAGCATAGCATTCAATAAATCAAAGCAACTTTACATAGAATTTGAAGACGAAGAAATTATGATATTTGAGGAAGAAGTTGACAAAGGGAATGAAGAATCACACCATGAAGAATGTTAAACACACATGGACAACAAGAGAGATATGAAAGATAAAACATGCAATACAATTTTTATTAACAAATGACATACATTTATAGTACATTATGTGACCGTTGGGATTCACATCCCAAGGTCTCTTGGACTCATTTTGTCCATTCGACTTCCACACTAACCCATTGAGGATTAGGTGTCCAACATTCCCCCCCTTAATCTGAAGGGTTATGTATGAATCCAAGAAGAGAGCTGTAATACAAAATGTGCAAATATGCATGGCAGCACTAGGCTGAATGTGCTCTCTGAAATGTTGGTATAAAGGGCGGTGGTTTAAGGATGACCACCAACACTGGAACTCTTAGTGCAGTTCCTGGAACTCTTCCAAAACTAGCAAGAAGCTAGAGTCTTCTGCTAGAGGAAGTGCTCCTATTGTTTTGAAGAGGGAAACCTTCAACCAATAAAGGGAGGTCTCACCCCGCATAAAAGG
>APFE030210772.1:146299-176615 GCA_000404065.3 Pinus taeda
ATTTTGACTGTATTATTCATAGTAGAGAGTATTAGATTGTCCACTAACTCTAATATTGCACTAATTGGAGCCATTTTTAATCCTCAAAAAATAGTAAAAAAATGAGGAAAAGATGGACACCAGTTGCTCTTTTATACTTCAAATCAATTAGCTTGCAATAGATTCAGCGCACAAAGAATGGTGATATCCGAAACAACCTTTAAGAAAATACACCAATTCGATCTATAATACCACGAAACTTGCTAATTAGGAATCACATCAATATATGCCTTCTTGTGATATGTATGCCTTCTCCAGCGCTACCAAACCATTTCACTGTTCTGCAAACTAGACAAGTCGCGCTCTATTGCTGAAGAGCAGCTTTCGTTTTCCGCCGAACAGGAGGAACTCCACGCTTTTACCCAAATCGCAATTACTGGCAAATTCACACTTTCCCTTTTATATGCGGAAGCTATCTTTCAGATTATGATTATAAAAGCATTTCACAATCAATCAATCTCTGTATATGAGAGTTTCCTCCTTCATGGCAAATTTAGAACTTCCGAAATCTTCAATCAAATCCAATGACTCAATTCATGCATATATGACTTGAACCCATGAAACAATGCGCCCATATTTGACTATTCAAAAAACAAAATAGAGATAATTGCTCATCCAATTTAATCAGACATCCAAATTGATGGTCCATATAAAAGTTTGTCAGACTATTCGGTGCAGTATTGTCTTCCGAGTCCAATCAGAGCCCACCAACAAAGACAGGTCGACCGAAGGCAGAACTGAGCGACGTTCATACGAAGGTTATTGTGTTTCTTCCACTCACTAATTGGATCCGCAACCACATGCACTTCTGACTCATTTAGGACTAAAAAATGCTTTTGGTATATGCTAGTAGTCTTTCATTGTTATAGGCCACTGGTAGACCGATGAGTTACTGTATATATAAAGATAGCCGGACCAATGAGCTTATATTATAAACTTTTTAGTGGAATTTTGACTCAGAACATTTGCTCGAAATCATGCATGTCTGTTATATGTAAAATTCCTTTATGATTTGGATGACAAAATAATCATAATGGCTGAAATATAATAAGAGTTATACCAGAAAGTGATATGCAGAATCACTGTTTATTTTTTTGATGCGTAGAGTTTAAAAGTGCCCATATTTCATTCGACATTATGTTAATCGACCCAACCAGCACAAAACTCTTAAATAAACCAATAACATCATCAAACACAAGATATTCAAGATTGCTTGAGTAGCTTGAGGACATTCAACGCACAGTCATTCAAATGAGAGTGATTCCACGCATTTTCTCAATCTTGTGTGAGCCTTGTGGGTGGATTTCTCAAAGCATGTCCAAACAACCTTTCCGAAATCCATTGCTAAAGAACCTTCAACAATAGCTCCAACTATGGTATTCGGCTCTGAATTGAGATCTTAAACGAGGATTCTAACTTCGAACTTCGAATTTAGAAAGTTCCTTCCAATCCCTGTAAATTCAGAACATATTCAAACTTTGGTTCCATTTCGTCTCCGACTATAGAAAACTCTACTGCTCTAAAAATTTCGACTTTTCAACTTCCATTGAAGTAGCGATGACAAAGAAAAATATAAGTCGTCAGACTGCAGAAATTCTGTTGGCTACAGAATATTTCTCTGGTCGGACACGCTGAAAGAATGAACGATTTTTTTTTGAAAAGAAAGCAATTATCATTGGTCACAGAAAGATGCTTTAATTACAGTAAAAACATCTGGTTGAATAGCACAATGAGCGAATTCTGGTATTGTTTTTCACTACCAGTGACCTGCCAGTTGCGGCATGCAATATTTAACTGTCTTATCCCTGCGCTTTTCTGCACGCAAAAGGCCCTTAAAGAAACAATGTTTTTACACAAAAAAATCATCAATAAGAACCACTGGATGAATCAACGCAATTCTGCTTCAAAATGGTCCGGTTAAAGCGGAACGTTCCAGTAGGATGCACCAGCGGGCAATTCAAGAAGGCCCGACTGCAAAATAATTAAACAGAAGGCTAAAACAAACGAATAATGTTAAATCCACTCCAAATATGCTGGAAATGAGACTTAAAATTAAGTGTGAAATAATGGGTATGGATCAAATTACAGGGAATATGCTATTCTAACTGCACAATTCTCCTACCGAAAAGGTGTGAGAAAAGCAAAGAAGCGATTTAGATACGCTCAGAGTCCATAGATAGAATATGTCAGGGCAGCGCAGGTGTGGCAGAGACACAGGTATGGCAGAGGAATCAATGTATTCAGAAGAACGGGCAGAGGAACGTTTCATTTGTCAGGCGCAGGCTAGGGTACACAACGAATATATTAAACCATGACTGAAATTTTGTAGGGATATGACAGAGATGTCAGCAGAGCGTATCTTGGACAGTGCTGGTCAGGCAGATAGAACACAGATAAAGGAATATGGAGGAGAAACGCAGGTATATGCAAGAGGTGGCGGCTAAATTTTAGCTGAGAAAATATTCATAAGTGATGGCAGAAACCATAAAACAAATGGTTCAAATATCAGCAGGGCAGGATATCGCCCGCTCTGATACCATGTTAAACACACATGGACAGCAAGAGAGATATGAAAGATAAAACATGCAATACAATTTTTATTGACAAATGATATACATTTATAGTACATTATGTGACCGTTGGGATTCACATCCCAAGGTCTCTTAGACTCCTTTTGTCCATTCGAATTCCACACTAACCCATTGAGGATTAGGTGTCCAACAAAGAAGAAGGTCCCTATGAACTTGTTCAACCTATGGTCATTCCTGTAACAAGGAAAAGACCTAATTGGTTGAAGTCTACATTACTTGATGCAGAAGGCCATGGAGCAGCGACAAGTTCATTTAGAGAAAGCAAGAAACCAAAGAGATATTCTGGTTATGTTGCATACATGACAAAGCTAATAGAAGAAAACCATCCTCATTTGAAGAGGCTATAAATCATCAAGAATGGAAGGATGCCATGAATGAAGAGTATCAATTTATAATGAAGAATTGAGTATGGGAGATCGTACTTAGGCCTGAAGACAAATCTGTGGTTACTTCCAAGTGGATCTATAAGATCAAACATGCATCCAATGGAATTATAGATAAGTATAAATCAATATTTGTGGCTAGAGGTTTCTCTCAACTTGAAGGCATCAACTATGAAGAGACATTTTCCCCAATGACAAGATATACAATAATTCGACCATCGGTCTCTCTGGCAACATCAATGGGATGGAATATCCACCAAATGGATGTCAAGACTGCATTTCTAAATGTCACAATAGATGAAGAAGTCTACATAAGGCAACCCTTGGGATTAGAAGTTAAAGACAGAAAGGCATATGTTTGCAGATTGAAGAAATCATTATATGGCCTCAAGCAAGCACTAAGGGCATGGTATGTTAGAATGGATGCATATGTACAAATAATAGGCTTCAAACTTTTTTTTGTTGATTAGAACCTTTATATCAAGGTTGTAGATGGAGAACTTGTAATTATTCTTCTATATGTATATGATCTTCTCTTGACAGATGTAGAAGGTCGAATTGAAGAATGTAAGAAGCAACTGGCAGCAAAATTTGACATGAAAGAGCTTGGGTTGATACATTATTACTTGGGACTAGAAGTCTTGCAAGGACCCAATGAAGTTTATTTGGGTCAAGGAAAGTACATGATTGAGATACCAAAAAGATTTGACATGATGGGCTGCAAACCTATGACTACTCCGATGATTACTAACTTGAAGAGACTAAGAAGTTATGAATCTAGCCCTATGGATCCTTCCAAGTATATGAAACTCATTGGCTCGCTGATGTACTTGGTGAATACTCGACCAAACATATGCTTTGCAGTAAATGTTCTTAGTGAATTCCAAGTGGAGTCAAAGCATGATCAATGGGTGGCAGCGAAACATATTCTGAAGATATCTGCAAGGAACCATCCAATATTGTCTAAAGTATGACTGAAGAAATGATGTCCAACTAATTGGATATAAAGATTCCGACTGGGGAGGTAGTGATCAAGATGGAATGAGCACTATGGGAGGATGTTTTAGTTTGGGATCCTCCATGGTCTCATGGATGAGTAGAAAGCAAGACACAATTGCTTTAAGTAGTGCTAAAGTTGAATACGTTGCAGCTTGTGAAGTAAGCAGAGAAACAATATGGTTGAGGAAGTTGTTATCTGAATTGTTTGAAGGAACGATGAACCCTACAATGATACTTTGTGATAGCACTAGTTGTATTCGTTTTTTCTGAAGATCCAATGTTTCATGGAAAGACAAAGCATACAAACAATAAGTATCACTATATTCAAGAGCTAGTACAAAATGGTGTGTCACAGCTACAATATATCTCCATTGATGAGCAGATAGCTAACATATTGATGAAATCACTTTCGAACAAGAAGCTTGTATACCTAAGATACAAGCTTGGTTTGGTTGATACATCCTCCCTAATTGAGAGGGAGAGATAGACTCTACATCCTTGTCTTCACTTGGGAAGAAATAATGGAGGATTGGGTAACCATTTGGCATTCGACACTCTTTGAGAATGTGGGAGAGCATTCAAGACAAGAGTAGTCGTGGACCGATATTATTTGAGGATTAACTACTCGAGATAAGAATAGTCCAATGGAAGGTCATACTCTGTGAACACCCGGGTAGAGTATGTACCTTGAGAGACAATGATTTTGGTGTCTATGAATCAATTGTCTCGCCAACATTGTACTCTGATAATGTGGATAGAGTTGTTTGTCAAGGCCTTACTATCTAACAATGCTGATGGATATGATGCTAGACAGATGGGTTACCAATCCGACTCATTTTATGAGATCTCTTCATATGGAGAATGACCATGTATCTCTTATGAATACCTCCCAAGTTAAGAGGGAGTGTTGAAAAATGTGTAACTAGGTTCGGTCTTTATAAAGTATGAAATGTACTCTTGTAAATAATAAAATGAAAAGAAATTATTATTATTATTATTGGAGCATGGGTTTCATGCTCAAGTTCTTTTATTTTATAGGTCAAGCACCCATTGAATGCTTCTATGGTTTGTCCTAGGTTTAAGAGTCAGTGTCATCTATTGAAGACCCTATGGGCACATTGTATCTTGTAAAGAAAAAATTATCTTGTGTTTAAAGTGTTGAAATACCTCCAAGATCAAGTTGGTCTAAGGAGCTGTCAATTCGGCCTACATGAAGAGCCACATCCACCCTTAGAAGAGCCTATATATAGATAGGAACTCGTCCTCCATTAGACACATTCAATCATCTCATTCTCTATGCGAAGAATGTAGAAATTTTGAATAATATGACACTTATTCACAGAGATTATCCTGATTATACACTATTTGCGGAATCATGCATAATACATAACCTCCTCTACGTTGATCATCAATTTTGTAGTATTAAGAAACAATTGCATGTGCACATTGAAGCATCAATCACACATATCAACACAGTATATCACGGGGAAAACATGCAGCTGAAAACCCCCAAATAGTTGTATATTATATTGATTGAGAACATGTATCAATACACAGTACAATACTCCTCACAAGTACTCAGTACTATCTCCACCTGTTACACACAAACTAGCTCAGATCTGAATCAATCACTGGCTCAAATCTCCTCCACTGCTTGCCTGCCTCCATTGCGCAATCCTACATGAGATTATTGATGAATGAATGATCCAAATTCGTATTTCCCTTGGATATACTATGCAATCCTCATTGGCAACTCAATCCCACTGATTGTGCAAATCACATGCACAACTATAGTCACAACTGACAGCTGTCTTGCCCTTTCACTCACCTCTAACACTTGTCTCGACTGAACTGTCCATGCACCGAGTTAACTGATGTATTCTTTAGTTGATTTATGAGTTAATAATTAGTGAATTAATTAATAACTAGTTCACATCACTCAACACTAGTGTATTTGTTAGTTAGACTAAATACAACTAGTTCAACTAAGTCAAACTGAACACAACTCCATCAACTCCTAATCCAACTCCACAGAACTCAATCACTGAAGTGCTAACTGAATTCCTCCATGCAATAGCTCAAGTTAACCCACAAGAAAATCGTATTTCCTTCTGACAGTTGCATGTGCCACATCTGTAGCTCGAACTGAAGTGCTCCAAGAGAATAAGATAATGTTTATAGTCCATATATTATTAAGAGCTAATAATATTCGACTGTTCTATTTTTAGCCTGGCAGTCTAAAAATAGACTTCGCCCATATGTCTAAAAATAGAAGTCCATATATTTTTACCAACATGACCAATCATGCACAAATAGCATCCTGCAACTCATAGACCATGATCCATATGTCTAAAAATAGACATAGTCTAAAAATAGATTTTGCGCCAAAAATAGCCTGCGGGCACACTTAGTGAAGGCAACTTCTTTTCACTAAGCTCCATCATCTTGTTGCATTTTCAACAAAGAAGAGGAAGAAATAAGTCGAATAAGAGAGTATGAAGAAGAGGAATTCGAAGAAGTCGAAGTGCTTGGGCTAGATTTATCTCTCTTATGAAAGTCAAAGCTAGGGTTTCTACGCTGGGTCTATCACTAGTTCGATCTTGAAGGAAAGAAAGAAGGAAAGGAAAACAAAGGTCACTTAGGGCATATCATTAACACTAAGTCTCAAGGGAAGGCCAATGGAAAGGAATAGAAGGCTATTCGAGGGAGATCAAAGACTCTAGGAGAAGCAACAATAGTTGGCGTGAGCCAAAATTTCAGAACTACAGTGGAAGGTCGAAATCACTACAATAGGAGGCCAAGTTTATCTTTATCTTGGAGTGTATTTGTCTAACTCACTAGGTCATGGTCTTCATCAACTGAAGAATCTATAAGAAGAGAAGAGATTTACGAGTTTTCCACTCGAGAGGAGGGGTTTTTGCCCTAGCTTGTAGCCTATATACTGTGTCACTATTCTTATTGTTTTGGTAGTTGTTTGATGTATCTCACACTGTAATAATAAGGAACAGAGCTAATAAGTAAAAAGGTAACACAAACAATTATAAAGTTAAGAGAATTAACATACTCACTGCCCTATTGAATTCTCAATAGTGCTACTCCTCTCTTAATTGATGGAAGATTCTTCTTTTGTTTTCAAATGAATGCAATGGGCGAGTGATAAATAGTAAACCCCGATATTTTTCCAGTAAATTTCTCATATAGTAGATTTACTTGTAAAGTACACCATATAGAAAGAAAATAAAATAATATGAATACAAAATATTTTACCCACAAAATTTGCATGTGAAAAATAAAAGAACTTTTCTTATGGAAATGGTATTAACAAAAATATTCACAAATAAGTCTTTTAAAGAGTTTTTATTGTTGGAAAATGTTACTAGGTTTGGCTTCGTTTGATGTATTTGAGTCATGTACTTGTCAAAAGAATAAAGAAAAGAATTATTATTATTGTTATTGTGACTTATTAAAGCATGGTTTTCATGCTTGGGTCACCATGTTTTAGGTCAAAATCCCCATTGAGGACTTCTAGGATTTATTCTAAGTCAATAGAGTCAATGTAATTTTAAAGAGACCCTTCTTGGGCTTTTGAATCATGTAAAAAGGTTAAGTATTGAGTCAAATGTAATTTATGTATCCTCCACATCAAGTCAACCTAGAAGGGATCAAGTCAGCCTAAGGACATCAATTCGACCTCCCTTGAAGCCTATAAATAGAAGCAAGTCGAATTCATTTGGAGAACTTGATCTCAAGCAAGTTCGATATCTCTAAGGAAGTTGGGAAGTGCAAAATAAGAAGTCAGGAAGACAAAGGAAGTGCGTGTTGGGTGGAGTCTAAAGAGAAGAAGGAAAATGAAATTTTGGTGCCTCTCTCTCTTTGTTTCATGCCCTAGATTGGGAGATCGAAGTCTTCCAAGTTTTGTTGACGTCGAATGCTGCCTGATGCCAAACGCTGCCTGATCCCGAAGTTTCCTGATGCCTGAAGCTGCTACATAGACGAACTTGCTGGAAGAGAGGTTAGATATCTAGGAGGATGAATTGGTGTGGAGGGAAGGTTTTTTATTTGTCTAGGGTGAAGAGTCTCAAAGAGTACTATTGAAAGGAAGATAATTTTGACTAGGTTTTCCCCTCGAGGGGGGTTTTCCCTTGGCATAGTGCCTACATCTGGTGTCCATTGTTTTATGTGCTTTTGCTTTGGTAATTGCTTGAGGAGCTAAAATAATATATAAAGACTCGTAATAAAAAATCAAGAACATCACAAGAAATTATCAAGAATAATAAAATCGTTATGCCTTTTCGATTTTCTAACATGATATCAGAGCTTTGGTGAAGAAAGAAGAAAAGGTAGTCTCAAGCACTCAACCAAGAAACTATTCAAAAAAATTAATCAAGAAACTATTCAAAAAACTTATCTCAGGGAAGGAGTCTACTATATGAAAGGAAGATGTCTAACACAATCAAGGGAGAGAAAAAACTTGAAGGAGCCTCAAATTATAGATCCTGGAAGAAGAGGATTGACCTCATCCTTGAAAAGAACAAGGTTCTAGACTTGGTCAAAGGAAAAGTTAAGAAGCCTACAAATGACTCTAGTGATGTCGATAAAGTAAAATTCATGGAACTAGAATTGGTGGCCATGACTCTAATGGTAGAAGGAATAAAGGACAACCTTGTCCCATTCATAGCCAACATCAATCATGCTTAGGAAATTTATGATGCCTTGTCAAAGTTATTCACTATTAAGAAGAGTGGTCAAGTAGCAAGTTTGTAAAATGAGTTGAGTGTTGAGAAATCTAGGGCATTAGCATTAGATGATTTCTCTTTGATTAGTAACTTCTTGTGAATGATTTTTACCTCTTTAGATTAGCATCTTCTTCTTCTTATATTATTAGTGTTCTTCTTTATCAAATAGTAGGCAATGCATGAACATAAATAGACAAGAGACACAAAAGGTAGGCTATCAACCAGGGCCAAAACATCTCACTCTTTGAGAGGAAAAACCACATAAATTCTTCTTATAGAGATTCCAATTGAAGAATACCAAGACCAAGACCCTTTACCTATTAGCCACTCCAAGATCAAGACACTAGTTCTATGTCTTCTTCTCTTTTCTTCTTCTTGATCCCTCTTCCTCTTCAACCTTCTTAACACTGAGATCATCACCTCAACAAACTGTAGATATACTTGAGATCACACTAAACCATATCACTGTATGGTCACCAAGATGTCCTTACTGTAGCAACACCAAAATACTACAATATATAATTGAATAGCATCTCCTTCATAGCATTGAACTAGCACTGAACTGTGGATTCTATATATAATCTAGTTGTGGTATATATACCCTCATCCAAATTGTATCCCTTTGTTGTAGCACCAAGACCTTCACTCAGAGATCTGGACTTATGTTTCAGTGATTATCCCAAATAGAGATCCTCACTATCCTTCTCTCATCAATCAAATCTCCTTCTATGTCATTCGAACTGTGATCCGAACTTGTCACAGGACTGTTCACCTAAATCATAGAGAGATGTTCGAATTCATAAATTGTAGAAATACGAATGCCTTTCATGCCTATATATAGTGGTATGCCAATATATATAAGCCGACATGACCTCAACCAAGGGATGTGTCTCCAATTTGGTGAGAAAACATGTGCCATTTACTTCATTTGGAGGCTGACTTGAAGAGGAGGACTAGTGTTTGTCATTGGAGGGCTTCTAGACACTTTTATAGACGCATATACATTCTTCATACATGACATTGACTCTATATGATTTTTATGAAAAATCCTAAAGGCTCTCAATGGGAACCATCTAAAATAAAATTTCTTGCTCATGAAACCCATGAAGCAAGCATTTCAAAAATAATTTTATTTTCTTCTTTTCATCATTTACAAAAATCACAAATACATGTCATTATGAAGACCAATCCTAGTTACACTTTTCAACACTCCCTCTTAACTAGGGAGGTATTCATAATGGTACTTGGTCATTCTCAATCAGAAGAATTTCTCATAAGAAGAGTCGGATTGATAACCCATCTTTCTAGCATCATATTTAACCAACATTGTCACATAGCAAGGCCTTCACTAACATATATATCCACATGATCAAAGCACAATGCTAGAGAGATCAACGATTTATAGACACCATAATCATTGTCTCTTAAGGTACATACTCCACCCTGGTGTTCACCGAGTATGACCTTCTTTGGACTATTCTTATCTTGGATAGATAGTCCTCAAAGAATATTGGTCCATGAATACTCTTATATTGAATGCCCTACCTCATTCTCAAAGTGTATCGAACGTCAGATGGTTACCTAACCCTCCATTCTTTCTTCTCAAGTGAAGACAACAATGTAGTGTCTATCTCTCTCTCTCTCAATTAGGCAGGACATATCAATTCCAATAAAGGAATGAACTCATTCCTATGGAAGGAATGTACCTAAGCTCCCTCTTGGCTTAGGAATTTCCAAGTTTCTTTCAAGTAAGAAATTCATTTCCAGGCTCCCCCTTAATTAGGGACCTACAATAGTTCTTGATAACCAGTTTCTTGAAGAACTCCTTCCTTCTGTTGTCATACTGTAATTTTGACATTAAGGGATTAAACACATAGGACAACATCAAAACCACTTTGGAAGTTGGGATCTAGCCCTGCCAGCTTCAGAGAGGGATCTCTCTGTATAATTTAGCTATGTTTTATGTGAATTTTAGGCTAGCTATTAATGTACTGATTTTTTTTTATTGGATTGCTTGGTTGATTACATTGTTATAATTCCATTGGGCTATGGAGTCTAAAGATTAACTAGATCTGCATCAAATTTTGAAGGAGTTTCACAGGGAAAGCTAGGTTGCACCAGTTGGATCTTTTGGAATTTTAAATGGATTATGAAATAGAAGAAATGTAAGATTCAGTAGAAACTAAGGAGCAATGAAGAATTCCTTAATTTGACTTCAGCAGAAAACATATAAATTACTAACAGCCAAAATAGGGTGCTCTATATAACATATCCTATTTGTCACAATTTCTATTATGTAATTAAGCTTTTGAGAAATGATAAAGATAGGAGACAATGATTAAACACATGAAAAAAAGAAAAACATCACCAATTGGTACACCACATGAATCCTGTAAAGAATGTCCTTGTATTATTGATGCTTCCAACAACTTGAAAACTACAATTTGCAGAGGAAATTATATTCAACAATCAACCCTTAATACTTCAAACAGTGACATATTTATAAGAAATAATTACAAAATAATTACAAAATTGTCGTCTCAACTAACAGGGTATTATTAGCATTATCCTAAACAATAAAATCGATCTTTTGCAGGATCATAGACAAGGTAGACAACTTCATGAAGAGGTGGCTTTGTTTTGGCGGATTCAGTTGCTAAATTAGCCTAAAATTGTGTTGCATTGGCTGTTGTGTTGGCCCATGTGCTGGACTATATATATATATATATATATTCTTGCATCCAAGTTACTTTTTAATCCAGTAAATCACATAGTTCCTCCCACCTTTTTTCATTTGGAATGGTTAACTTAATGACCCTTCGGTAAATCTCATCAAATTCAATAGACTTTGCAAATGTTGGCTTTACTGTGAAGACATGTTTTTTTGCAGAGGAAATTATATTCAACAATCAACCCTTAATACTTCAAACAATGACGTATTTATAAGAAATAATTACAAAATAATTACAAAATTGTCGTCTCAACTAACAGTGTATTATTAGCATTATCCTAAACAATAAAATCGATCTTTTGCAGGATCATAGACAAGGTAGACAACTTCATGAAGAGGTGGCTTTGTTTTGGCGGATTCAGTTGCTAAATTAGCCTAAAATTGTGTTGCATTGGTTATATATATTCTTGCATCCAAGTTACTTTTTAATCCAGTAAATCACATAGTTCCTCCCACCTTTTTTCATTTGGAATGGTTAACTTAATGACCCTTCGGTAAATCTCATCAAATTCAATAGACTTTGCAAATGTTGGCTTTACTGTGAAGACATGTTTTACCTCATTCTAGATAAAGAATTCATTTCACATAGTCTCTAAAAATTCTCTAGCTGTCATGCTACCTTTTATACCACTAAATTTGATATTGCCTCTGGCCACTTCCTTCATCTTCATAACATAATCTTGTTGAGTAATCAATTTGTCATTAATCACATATATGATGGGCAATCCTTTCTGAATTAATGCTTCAATCCCGTTGAAGAATTTGCTTACTCCCAACTCCAGTGTTTCACATTTCCCTTCTAATTGATCAATGATATTTTTTTTAGTCAAAACCTTCTTCACTTCCAAGATGGTGGCAGTCCTGTCACTAATTCCTAACTCTTCAAGTTCATACTTATTCTTTGGTTTCAGAAATTTGATGATATTGGAGGCTTCTGTAGGCATGTCTCCCATCTTTTCCCTTATTTGAATTATGGTTTTAGTGACCTTTTGTATCAGTTCTTTCTGTTCAAAAATGATTTGGATACATGGCCAAATCTCATTCATGGAGTCCAGAATACCCATCCAAATGGTTTCCTTGGGTTGGGCCAAGGTTTGACCAATTGATGTATCCTTCTCCACATTTTTGAACCTCTCTAGTAGCCTTTGTGACTTATGCACTTCAACTAGACGAGAAGCTTCAGTACCGGCTTTCTGTTCTTGAAGAGCTTTGAGCTGCCCATTCAACTTATTAATTTCTTCTGACTGGATTGACATATTTTCCAGTGTCTTTGTCACCTGTTCAACACTTGTAGTTTGATTTGAAGAAGTTGCTACAATTGTTGTTCTTTTAGTTGGGATTTGAGTGTGATGGGTATAACATCTAGGGGGACTATGGCTACCCTTTGACTCTATTCTTCCTCTTTGATCATTTTGTCCATTTCTGCTCTATGATTAGCTTCATCATGTCAGCCTTCTGTGTCTCGTTTTCTTCAATATATTTAGTCAAGGGATCCTCTGTGCCTGGTAGTTTCAAGATTTTTCTTCTTGATGATCTCCTCTACAACATTTATATCTTTAGGATCATATCCTATCTTGACTATCAAAATCTTCCAAATAATTGTTCCTATTGTCCTTTGCTAAAGAAGATACCTTTTCCATTGTCAACTGGGACTGAATGTTTGCATATGAAACCTGTAGCTTAGACAATGACATGGAAGTATTAGTTAAGGTAGAGGAAATTATCTCACCAGTATTTTTATACATCTCCATTTGATCAATGGGATGAATATCTTTGGTGCTAAATTCAAATGATGTGCTCTTGTAATCTGTTGTGTCTTTGGATGTGGAACTTGGGCCTCAAGGAAGGCCATCTGCATCTTTCCCTACTCTGTATCAAAAACTGATAATAATCTTCTCTGTGAACTAGGAATTCTACTTCCAAAACTAATTGTAGGTGTTGTTCTTAAGAATTTCATTCTTAAGTTTGATCTCTCGGTACCTGTAAAAAACACTCTTTTCCTTTTCTCCTTGGACATATGGTGAAGATAGCTCCGTTTCTTTTTGACCATGTGATACTAAAGGTCCAGTAGGAGATGTAACAAACTTGCTTCTTGTAGGTGCTGATTCTCCAATTATTATGGCATCTTGGTCTTCTATCTCCTTTTTTGCATCTGCCCTAGGAGTCATCTATGCTCTTTTCCTATAATAGATTTTGAAATCTTTGGCCTCACTACCTGTTGTTGATGATGAGCCCTCCTCTCTCTATCTTTTACTTGTTTTCTCTTGAGGAGTGGGAGTCTGTAAATTTGAAGTAGAAAACAATTGTTCTTTAGCTTCTTGCAATGTATTCTCTGCCCATTCTAGTTGGTTCACATATTTCTCTATCTCAAGCCTTCAGGTATGAATATATGGAGTATTTTTGTTTTCTACTCTCAGCTTAGAAATGATACCGCAAGGGTCATAAGACCATGTGAAACTCAAATTGAAATTCATCTCTTTAAGGATCTTATTTTCTTCTTCTCCTGCTGACCTGGTGTTGCATATGAAAGGGCCCACCTATGTGTTTATCCGAAACTGAGACTTCTTCTTTGCCACCACAAAGTGAATATCATCTGAATTTAACATTTGTCTAATGTATTCTAGGGAAAAAATCCTCATGGGGAGGTATTTTGGGAGCTTGTATGGTGCTAACTCACATCCATAAACTCTTATCTCAGTGTAATTCTGGTATAAAAACCGGTCTCCAATCCTACCCTGACCTATCAAATGTAGATTCCTTTTGATGTCTTCACTGATTCTCGGTTGTGCTGAGCTGTTTAGGATATTCATAGCTGGGTGAAAAAACTCTTCAATGAACTGTTTGTAGGAGAATTCTTCCTGCTCTTTCATCACTAAAGAAGTCCAAAATATCACAGGCTACTAGTTTCCCTCTTCATCTAGCTTCTGCATGGAAAAAATGAACATGTTTGCTTGATAATATAGAAAAATATAAATTAAAATTGAAGTGTAGTTAAACACTTTTTCTGTTGGAAATTTAAGAAACTTCTCATGGATGTTATCAGCGAGGAATTGACTAAAATTAGAAAAAAATAGATGGTTTGTTATTTGTGGAAAAGATGGAAAGGAAGCCTAGAATGGGTTCATCTACCCACTAATCAGAATAATAACCTAGAATGTATGAAATTATGGTTATAATTTGTTTAGCTTGATCAAGGAAGATTGAGGAAGGGTATGGAGGATTCTTCTTTGGCAATAAGGCATTTTCTAGTAAGAATATCTAAAAAATATTGGCTCTTCTGGAAAAATCAATCTTTTGATAGAGTTCGGTGAGGGCTTCTAAGGAAAATGGAGCATTGTTTTCCATAAGAGGAGCTGGCATCATCTAGTTTATGGATTGGGCAGCTATTGAAAAAAGGATCTCACCAGATGGGGTCATAATGGCTCTTTGGCTGGGAACATAATAGGCTTGGCCTTTCCTAGTGAATTTAGGGGCATGGAAGGTTAGAGGGAAAATATAGTGGGGAAGATTGGACTCCCAAAGTCCAATTTCATCTGTTTTGTTAGCATGTTTGTCTTCTAGCCAACAATAAAGCTCTAAAAATTCATAGTCACACTGTGTCTCACTGATCCTATAATCCCTATCAACTAATGGAATATGATCTAAGTCTATAGATGGAGGGATTAGTGGATTAACAGGTTTCTCCTGGTTCTTTCTCTTTGGAGGCATATTTAGATCAATGAATGATAACAATGATGGAAGGAAAAGCTTACCGGGGATAAATTTGAGGTTATGAGCCGTCAGGAAAAAGGAGACAGAACACTGGCAATATTATCTGCTTCAATAATTTTTGAAATTGGTTGCTTTGTAGAGAAAACCTAGGAATTATGGAGAATAAGCTAGTGAACGGGACAATAAATACGGTTCAAGTTTTTTAAGGAAGAATGGCAAGTTTTGTTGGAGGTTGGTGTGGGACCGTTGAAGTTGAATGGTTATACGGGAAGGAAAATTGAATGCTCAATGGTAATTTTGTTGGGAAGGCATTTAATTGGGCAACGACTATGAAACATGGCACGACAAGAGTGGCGAGGGTTTCGGGTAGGAACATGGTAAAGATATGTGGGGAAGACGGTTTTCAGAGGGGGTAGGAGGCAGTAAGTGTTATCGGCTGGGGGGTGCGAAATGAGGATAAGACACCACGTAAGGATGGGGCCCGACGGAAAATACAACCTTTTCAGACCGCCCCGATAAAGGTAGGATGGAGAGGGGGGGCTGAAAATAAATGAGTGTCATCGATCGTGAAGAGTGGAGAATCCTGATGCTTTGACAACAACCTTATTTGACCATAAATGACAAAACTACTTTTTTTCCATATGCGCCTTTGATTTTTTCTTTTGAAACTTATGATAAAATTTGGGATACAAAACATGTTATGAATATACATAATCCCATCGTGCATTTTTATTTTTACAATGTCACTGAGACTTAGGGTAAAGGACACATAAATATATTTATAAAACCAACTATTTCTACGTACCCTTTAACTAAGCTAACATTTTTATTTTTTCTAAAGGGGTGCATTTAGACTAGCAAACCCATAATTATTTTCTAATATGGAAAATCAAAAACTACTAAATCCTATCACTTATTTCTCCTATTGATTCAGATTAAATAGTTGAACCAATGTCATTTTCTACCTAACTATTGATTTACGAAGATTAAACAGTTTGAAAAATCTTTATTCTCTAATCTAATTTACAGAAATTTAAACATGTTTAATCATGATTACATTGTATGATTAAACAAATAACTAGTCATTGTGGCATTTTAAACAAGTTGCACACAATCTTTATTTATCAATCATGAAGAAAATTATCTATCAGTAGTGGCATTTATATTTGCAACACTTTCAATATTATTTTCTTTTTGTTTTTCTTTCTTTTGATGGGGTTCTATCTTTTATTCTTTTTCAATGTTTTTTGTTTTCCTTTTTTTCGTTTATACCCTCTTTTCATTTTTATTCTATTTACTTTTGGAAATCATTTGCAAATTGACAAGTATTTACAATATGAGATTTCTAAGATAAAATACTCAATCACCTTGAGATCCTATAAATTATAGGACCCTAACAGTGGCTCTAGCTGGGGATGGCACTCTCCCTGTGAGGTTCCAAGAACATTTGATCAGTAGCCTTGAGTGTTCCATTTCAGCAATATCTATGCCTGATTTCTTTTGTTGTTGGAGTAATTATGGCAACATATCAATCGAAACTTAGGGCCTTCTCTGCGGGCTTCAACTTTTGTCAATAGGTCACCCAATCAAAATAATAAAAACAATGATATTTACAATGGTTTGATGTAAGAAAACCTCTATCGCTAAGAGAAATAATGCTTCAGCATTCTGCCATTCACAAGTCCACCATGCCTTTCTGTTCCATCTAGATGTTTGAGGAAAAATGCATTGTGTCCTCTGAAAGCACCAATGATATAAGGTCTTGTCCATAGATTGTCAAATTTTCCATGCTTTCGTTTGTCCTCTCTTCTAGAATCCTATTTAAAACTCTGTCACCCAAGGTGAAATCATCTTCTTTATTCCTTCTATCAAAAATATTTTTGATATTCTCCTAGATGACCTGAGCTTTATTGTAGACTTCTTCCTTGGAATGCTGCAATTGAATAGTCTAATCAAACCTCCTCTGGATGCCATTAGGCTCAACTTGCAATTCTTGAATTATCTTCATAACTGGAACTCCCAAAGAAGATGGAAAAACAACATCCATCCCATAAACCAATTGGTATGGTGACATGGCAATTGATTTCTTTGTTGTGAGTCTTTCAACCCAAAGTGAATTTATTAACTTGTTGTGCCATGACCTTTTGTTATCTTCCAAAAAATTTTTAATAATGTTTACCAAACTCTTATTTGAGGATTCAGCCAACCCATTACCCTATGGGTAATAATCTGTTGAATGTCCCAAAGTAATAGATATTTGTTGTAGAAGTCTATCATTTTCTTGGATTTAAAAGCTGCAACATTATCTGTAATGAGCTTGTTTGTACAACCGAATCCAGACAAGATATTGGTTTCCAAAAATTTGATAATAACAACATCAGTAGCCAATATGGAAGGTGTGGCCTTAATCCATTTAGTGAAGTAATCAATAGTTGTGAGGATCCATTTGTGTTGGGCAGAGGATGGTGAGTGGATCTCTCCAATGAAATCCAATCCCCATTGTTGGAAAGAACTTTCAAAAGATATGGGTTTTAAAGGCAGAGGCAATAGTTTTCTTTTCCCCTCAAATATTTGGCATTTGTGGCAAGATGTTACTTTCTTATGAACATCGGGGGAAAGAGTCGGCCAGTAGAAACCAACTCTAAGGATCTTGTTAACAGTGGTTTTCCAGTATAGATGTCCACCGCAATCACCTTCATGGAATTCCTGCTTTGTTCTTTCTACATCATCTTTCAATAGACACTTTAGTAAAATACCACCAACATCTTTCCAATATAAAACATTATCTATGATGCAAAATTAACCAGGAGGAGAATTTAAATTGAATAAAACAAAAAATGAGGTACGCATACCATGGTGAGGTCATAAAAGCCTCATCTAATTATGGAGTCACCTGCTCCTCTTGATCATCTAGTGCAGCTACAAAGTTGATATATAGTGCATTGAAGTTAGACTCAACCATCAATTTTGCTAATACTTGTCCTTTAATAAGCTTGGTGGGCTTGATTTCTATGTCATACTCAAGAATGATGGTAGTCCATTTACCTCTTTTACCATCTGGTCCATTTTGGGTTAAAATATCCTTGACCACAACATTTGGTACATAAGCAATTATGTGAGAATGGAGGATATACACCCTGAAATTTTTGATTGCTTTTATTAACGCAAAGGCTTGTTTTTCCATTATGTTATATTTTAATGCATAATCCCTTAAAGCCTTGCTGAAGAAAGTAATAGGTTGTTCAAATCCATCATTGTTTTTATGTAAAAGGACAACTGCAATAGTGCGTTCAGATGCAAATGAAAATATTATAAAATCCTAGCCTCAATGTTCCATCTTATTTTTGAGTCTCTTTTCAGAATATTTGTTATGTTTCTGAGGAGTTCTGCAAGGTTAAGGATGAATCTCCTTTGGATGTTTATCCTGCCAATAAATGATTGAAGTTCCTTAATGTTTCTAGGATGGTTGATTTTCAAAATGGCTTCAATCCTTTTGGGATCAATTTTAATACCTTCCTTAGAGATGATATGACCAAGAAGTTTTCCCTCTTCAAGGCCAAAAAGTGTTTTCTTAGGATTTAGTGAAATTCCAAAACTTCTGCATTTCTCAAATACTCTCCTCAGATGTAACAAATGTTCTTCATCAGTTTTAGAATAAACAATAATGTCATCTAGATAGATCACAATAAACCTGCCAATTTCATCAGCAAAGTTGATATCCATTGCTCTTTGAAATGTGGCTCCAACATTCATTAACCCAAAAGGAATCCTCACATACATGAAGGTACCCCATGGAGTAGTAAAAGTTGTTTTATCTTGATCATCAAGGTGAACAAAACCCTGATTGTAGCCTGAGAAGCCATCTAATAAGGAAATCCTAGAAGATCCAACTACCTTCTGTAAGATATGTTCCATTTTTGGTAAAGGGTAGTTGTCTTTTAGGGAAACTATATTAAGGTTTATAAAATCTATGCATAATATGATTTCACCTATTTTCTTCCTAGTTGGTACTATATTGGAAACCCATTTAGAGTACCTAAGAGGGACTATGATTTTAGATTCATACATTCGTTTAATTTCTTTCTCAATTAGAGGCATAAGCACTGGATTTATTCTTCGAAGGTTTTGTTTAAATGGTTTCTGATCCTCTTTAATTGGAATTTTATGTTGTATAATCTCTGTATCATAAGTTTTTAGATCTTCATAGCTCCATGCAAAAACATCACTAAATTCCTTGAATAAAGTAATGTATTTTTGTTTTTCAAGAGTTGGCATTGATTTGGACAATTTTATCATTTTATGATCTTTTTCACTACTTATGTTTCATTCTTGCATTGCTACCCCTATGGGCTCAATCTTAGGCTTCTTAGCCACATCGTTGAAATCAAATAATTCTTCCAGTGGAACTAAACCTCTAGGTAAAACATTATCCTTTAACTGAAGTGTTTCAAACTCTTCTTTCTCTGGATCTATATCATGCAATTCTAATTTATTTACAATTCCTTTATATGTATATTTACATCTGAGTTACCTAACTGCCTTTCTACATTAGAATGTACAACTACTTGATTTTGTAATCCACGCTCTAAGTCTATATTATCATCTTCATATTCATCCTTAGACTGCAAAAAGCTTTCAATTTGTTTATTATTGCCAAACACTTGCTAATAATTCATATTATCTGGTATAGCTGGTCAATCTTTCACTTCCATTGTATATTTTCGATTAGGGTAAGGCATTTTACAAGAGCTAGCTGAAGAAGCCAGACTATTAGCCAGGATATTTTGATTTCTAGGAATTGCAGAAAGGTCATATTCCACAAAAATTTCTAGAAAATCAAGCACAACATTTTTGTATGCTCTCAATCTAGGGTGTTTGGCCAAATACTCTCCTTTAATTTGTTTTATAATTAACTAAAAATCCCCCTTAATGGAAATTCTCTTGGCACCCAATTTTTTCAACAATTGCATTCCTATTATAAGTGTTTCATACTTGGCTATATTATTTGTACACTAAAAATTGAGTTTGTATGAATGACCTTGAGCATGATTGTTTCCTATGTTTGCAACCCACACTCCTGCTCCAGAACCCTCTTTACTGTAAGAGCCATCAAAGCTCATGTTCCAAAGAGGTTCATGAAGAGTGTTTTGTTCTACTTCTTGTGTTTGGTATGGATCTATTTTAGAAATATCAGTTTCTGCTTTGGTAATCTGAGTGTTATGTCTCCATCATTATAAAGAATGAAAGAGTCTAAATCTGAGTGGAAAGCATAAAGAGGATAGTTGTGGGGCTTCTCTTAACTACTGACCATGAATTTCATCAAAATTTCCCTATATAATCTTCTTTGCTGACCAAAAACTGGCATGGTGGCAAAGGTCATATCCATTTGTAGGGTCCCTTGTAACTTTTCTCCCCATGAGCGTGACAACAACATGCCATACTTAGGGGGTGTATCTGCAACCACTATGTCCATTACCAGACTTTGGCTGGGATTTGAGCTAAAGTTACACACATGTCTTTGATGAGACCTAAACATCTTATTTTGTTGGAATCAAAGGAATATAAATCTTTATAAGGCTTGGTAATGTCAAGTCCTAGTTTTTCCATAACAGCTTTAGGCATTAAATTGTGTGAAGCACCTGAATCTAACATAACATAATGGAAAACCTTATCATGAATATTTAGGCTAACATAGAATGGAGGAAAACTCCCTTCCTATGGTTTTCCCTCAACTTCTGGCCCAAATAAGAGTTCATGCTGGTCATCATTCAAATTAACAGAGTCTGTGTTTTCCCCTTTGTTTGGAGCTTTCATCACTTGAGGTTGGTACTTATTTTTGTTCATTAACTCTATTAGTGGAATAGGAATTTTTAGTTTTGCTAATTCATTCTCAATGTTGAACGATGTTTGAATCTTAATTAGGTTGGGAAAATCATATTGATCAATAATTTCTTTTGATATAGGTTCTTTTCACTGACTTGTGGTTGGGATATCAGTTTTATTAGTTGTGGGAATGCTATCAACTATCTTTTTGGCAAGAGTTTCTACTTTATTTTTTCCAGAATTATCAAAAAATTTCTTAGGAGAATTATCTGTGGCATTCCTAGCATCAGTGTCAAAGGATTTTTTAGCATGATTCTCAGAGTTTTTATTGTTGAGAGCGTTTGAAGTTATTTTGCTCCTAAGGTTATATTACCTATAGACTTCCATAATGGCATTCTCAAACCCTTGTTTATATTCATCTGATTCCTCATAGTCAAGTTTGGTTTGAGTTAGGGGGAAAGTTCTTGCTCCTCTTGAGTGAGAAAAACAGTTTCATCATCATTTATTCCCATCAGATTTATTTGATTGTCATTACAAGATTAGTAAAGAAGGCTATTAAAGAAACCAACCTAGACGATAAACTGAAAAAGTGCCTCACCCCAGATAGTGAAATCACTCCTCGGATCTATGGAGCCCCCAAGGTGCATAAAAAAGATGTTCCCTTAAGACCTATAGTGAACACTATAGGTTCTCCCACTTACGAATTAGCAAAATATGTCGCTAGCATCTTATCTCCGCTAGTTGGCAAAACTAGCTCTTACATTAAGGATTCCAATCAATTTGTCAAATTCATTAAGGATACAAAATTAGACCCAGGAGACAAAATTGTCAGTTTTGACGTAGTCCAACTCTTCACCAAGATTCCCCTAGATGAAGCTATTGAAGTAGTTAAAGAAGTGGCAGACCCCAAACTGCAAAATTAGTTGAAGTTTGTCTTCGCTCTACCTTCTTCTCCTTCCAAGGTGAGATATTTGAACAAACTTCAGGTGTTGCGATGGGATCACCTCTTTCACTGATTGTAGCTAACCTCTACATGGAAAAATTTGAGAAAAAAGCTCTTGATTCATACCCTTTAAAACCTAAGTTCTGGGTCAGGTTTGTGGATGACATCAACGTCAATTGGCCTCATGGTGATAATGAACTTAAGAACTTTTTGAACCATCTTAATAGCATATCAAATGACATTAAGTTCATAATGGAGACAGAGGAGAATAATTGCATACCTTTCCTGGACATTCTCCTGATAAGAAAGGAGGATGGTTCCATAGGTCATAAAGTATTCCGGAAAAAGGCGCATACAGATAACTACCTCCATGCTGATTCGCATCACCATCCAGCCCAAAATATGGGTGTACTTCAAACCCTCTTCACTAGAGATTGTAGAATCTCAAATGAGAATCACGCTGAAGAAGAGATTACTTACCTAAAAAGAACTTTTACCAACTTAGGATACAATAATAAAAGCATCTACAAATCCATTCAAAAAGCCAAGACAGGAAACAATACAAACAAATCAATAAACCCCAAGACTTCTAGTGCCTACCTCCCATACATTCAGGGTGTCACTGACAAGCTAGCCAAAGTTCTCAAAAAGAAGGATATCATAACTTCATTCAAGCCTTTATCAACTATCAAACAAAAAATGAGATCTGTAAAGGACAGCCAGGAACAGCTACAATAGAAAGGTGTATATATCATCACCTGCTCTTGTGGAGAACAATATATAGGAGAAACTGGCAGGTCTGTAAAGATTAGGCTCAAGGAGCATAGTGCTGATATCCGTAAAGAAAGAACACGCTCTTCAGCTTTAGCAGAACATGCTGGTAAAACTAACCACCATATATGCCTTGAGGACACTAAGGTCATTGCAAATGAGAAACACCATTTCAAACGGAAAGTACGTGAGGCCATTGAAATCATTAAACACCCCCGTAACCTTAATAGAGATGGAGGCTTGGAAATTAGTAAAAATTGGAATCCTCTTCTCTCGCCCATTGAATAAGTTTCCCTTCCCCATCCTCCCCTTTCATCCCCTCTTCTTTCCCTCGCCCAGCCTAACCCCTTAGGTCTTTAAGAAATTTGACCCTTTCGTCTTAATCCATCTAGTTGGTTCTCTGATAAACAATAATATTAAGCTGCTTGATAGAAATGGGCTCTAGGTATTCTTGAAATCAGGCCTTCTCCTTTAAACCTAAGGCTTCTAAAAAAACTTTTAAATGAATTATGTTAAATAAAATACAACAATATAAAACTCTCAATTTAACCTTAGTTATTAGTTATAATATAAATTAAATAATCAAATTAATTAATTAATTAATTAATGGATTAACATAATGCTCTTAATTCAAATAAAAAACTAAATGAAATAATAAAAACATGCATATATATGTAAATCTATGTAAAATAGCAATTATATTAATTAATAATATAGTAATTAATAATAACACAAAATGATTATATAAATTAATATATAACATTATAAAGAACCAATCCCACATTAATAACACTTATATGATTTTTATAAATTAAAACTTATAAAGAAAATCAGTAAAAATAATTAATTATGGAATACATAATAAATAAATATAATAAATCAATACAATTATAAAAAAATAAAAATTAAATACAATTATAAGAAGAAATATATATGATAATAAAATAACACTTTAACTAGTTAATATATAAATAAAAATTAATTGAAATCAATATAATTATAAAATTGAAATATAAATAAAAAAAATATTTATATAATAAACTTATAGAATAATTTATTAATACATATTAAGTAGAAAATATAATTAATACAATAATAAATATGAAAATAATTATATCATAGTATATAATCAATTAATAAAAAAAAAATAAAAATAATAAATTCAACAATTAATAATATTATCATATATAATAAAATTAATAAATAATAAATAAGATATAATATATATATATAATATATATTATATATATATATATAATATATATCATAGTGTATAATCAATTAATAAATAAATATTAACAACATAAATAAATAAATTTAATATATAACATTACATCACACATGTAATACATTCAAACAAATATATCATTGAGGATATTATTAAATAAAGAAAATAGGAGCAATTATATAAAAAAGGGTCGGCTTATACTCAGCAGCCCTCCTTAACCCTATTTATCTCTCGCTTTTCTCCTCTCTGTATATCAAGTCCTGATGATGAGTCTTGGTATAGGCTCGAAAAGTCGACAAAAACAATGAAGAACAATGTGGATTATCCGAATTCAATTTCTCAAAAACCACTCCATAGAAACCTACAAACTAAGAATATTACCCTCATCATCATTATAGTTTTCCTGAAAAGGAGGCTGGAATTGCTGGTCTGGACCCTTTTGTTCTCGTTTTTTGATTTGGGGAATATTCCTTCTAAAGTTTTGGTTCCTATTTTGAGGAGTAGTTTGATTTTCTCTAATTTGAGCTTGATCATTTATGTTTACTCTTTGCATCATTTTTTTTACTACCCTCACTAGGTTATCAATTTTGTGGTCAGAGGTAGAAGTGGAAGGTTCTTCTTTAATGGTAACCCTATGTTCAGATTTTAGTTTGGCCTTCTTGGATAAGATATTAGCTTCAAATTTTATAGCATTGGCTTGCATTTCTTCTAAAATGTTCGGGTCTCTCTCTCTAAGTTGATACTCCATGTCTACATCAAAACCATCAGGAAAATCAATTAAAGCTAGACCAGGGGAGGGTTTGATGTCTATAGGAATTGAATTGTAAAGAGTGTTAAACCGTTCACAGTATTCCTCCACAGTTTCATTGGATTTTCTTTTAAGTCTTTTGTATTCATTCAAGAGCTAAAGTGTATTTTTATTGATTTCCCATCTAGCTAAGAAATTTTGATGGAATTCTTCAAGGTTGGCCATACTTCCTGCAGGTAAACTCCTAAACCATTTTTTGACATCACCTCCTAAAATTTGAGCAAACAATCTCATCTTTACATCAGCCTCAACTACTTCTTGAAGATCAAAAACATCATTCATTCTATCTACGTGTTGCTGAGAAGTATAAGAACCAATGTTATCAAACATTAGAATTTTAGATTGATAGTCTGCAGGCATAACATTTAGCTAATTTGGTAACACCAAAGGTGCATACCTAGTTGCCATAGCTGGGCTGAGAAATTGACTGGAAGATGGACCTGTGGAAGGTGTAGTTGTAATAACTATAGGGATAGTATGAACAGCAGTATAAGATATTATAGGTGAAAAGGTAGAGACTATAGAATGAGTGGGACTGAGGGTTTGTAGATTAACAAACTGGGAAGACTGGGTGGACAAAGGAGCTACTGCAATTATTAAAGCTGAAAATTCAACAGATTGTTGAATATAAGCTTCTTTAATGGCTTGGTCCAAAACCAAGACTAGACCCTGTAATTTATCAAATTGTTGTAGGTATTCCAGATTAGGATCTAATTCAGGAGGCTGAGTTTGGGGTATATATGGTCGCAGTAAAGCTTCATCAATGATAGTCTGATCTACAAAGCTCTCAGATTTTGTTCTAAACAAACTATATAAGCTAGAAAGGAAAATCAAACTCTATTTCTTGAATTGTTTCACGCTTCTCAGGAAGAGAGTTAGACCTAGACAAAGGACTATTCTTAGGAATAGAGTTAAACCTAGACAAAGGACTATTACTACCATGGCTCTCTGCAAGACTTCTCTTTCTCACTAATTTCTCTAGATTATCTAAAAATTCAGCAGGGTTGGGATCTGGGTGAGCTCTAGTGAAAATTATTTAAGGATCCAGATCTATTAAAAACTCATCACATATCTAATAAAATTAAATTAATAACACACTCAAATATATACAAATATTACAACCTCAGATCATGTATTTCATTGTGATATAAGAGTTTTGATTTATTGAAACACTGATTGAATACCAGGGAATAATTATTTTTAATTTAAAGAATATTCGCCGCCAGTATGGTCGCCACTATGTTGTCATTCTGTATTTATGAGTTTGAGGGAGTAAACACATAGGACAACATCAAAACCACTTTGGAAGCTCAGATCTAGCCCTGCCAACTTTAGAGAGGGATCTCTCTGTAAAATTTAGCTATGTTTTGTGTGAATTTTAGGCTAGCTATTACTATATTGATTGTTTTTTATTGGATTTATTGGTTGATTAAATTGTTATAATTCCATTTGGCTATGGAGTATAAATATTAACTAGATCTGCATCAAATTTTGAAGGAGTTTCACAGGGCAAGCTTGGTTTCACTAGTTGGATCTTTCAGAATCTTAAATGGATTATGAAATAGAAGAAATGTAAGATTCAGTAGAAACTAAGGAGAAATGAAGAATTCCTTAATTTGACTTTAGAAGAAAACATATAAATTACTAACAACTAGAATAGGGTGCTATGTATAATGTATCCTATTCGTCACAGTTTCTGTTACGTAATTAAGCTTTTCAGAAATGACAAAGATAAGAGACAATGATTAAACACATGAACAAAAGAAAACCATCACCAATTGGTACACCACATGAATCCTGTGAAGAATGTCCTTGTATTATTGATGCTTCCAACAAATTGAAAATTACAATTCGCAGAGGAAATTATATTCAACAATCAACCCTTAATACTTCAATTAATGAAGTATTTATAAGAAATAATTACAAAATCATTGTCTCAACTGATAGTGTATTATTAGCATTATTTTAAACAATAAAATCGATCTTTTGCAGGATCATAGGTAAGGTGGACAACTGCATGAAGAGGTGGCTCTGTTTTGGTGCATTTGGTTGCTGAATTAGCCTAAAACTGTGTTGTGCTAGTTGTTGTGCTAGATGATGTGCTGGCTATTGTTCTGGCTGATATTTTTTTTTTACTTCATCCGAGTTACTTTTTAATCCAGTAAATTGCATAGTTCCCCCCACCTTTTTTCCTCTGGAATGGTTAACTTAATTACCCTTTGGTAAATCTCATCAACTTCAGTATACTTTGCAAATGTTGGCTTTACTGTGAAGACATGTTTTACCTCATTCTTGATAAAGAAGTCATTTCCCATAGTCTCTAAAAATGCTCTAGCTGTCATGTTACCTTTTATACCACTGAATTTGATATTGCTTATGGCCACTTCCTTCATCTTCAGAACATAATCTTCTTGAGTAATCAGTTTGTCATTAATCACATATAGGCTGGGAAATCCTTTCTGAATTAATGCTTCAATCTTGTTGAAGAATCTGTTTACTCCCAACTCCATTGTTTCAATTTTCTCTTCTAATTGATCAATGAGATTTCTTTTAGTCAAAAGATTCTTCACTTCCAAGATGGTGGTAGTCCTGTCACTAATTCCTAACTCTTCAAGTTCATACTTATTAATTGAATTCAGAAATTTGATGATATTGGAGGCTTCTGTGGGCATGTCTCCCAACTTTTCCCTTATTTGAACTATGGTTTCAATGGCCTTTTGTATCAATTCTTTCAATTCAAAAATGGTTTGGATACATGGCCAAATATCATTCATGGAGTCCAAAATACCCATCCAAATGGTTTCCTTGGCTTGGGCCAATATTTGACCAATTGATGTATCCTTCTCCACCTTCTGTAACCTCTCTAGCAGCCTTTGTGACTTTTTCACTTCAACTAGACGAGAAGCTTCAGTTCTAGCTTTCTGTTCTTGTAGAGCTTTGAGCTGCCCATTCAACTTATTAATTTCTTCTGTTTGGATTGACATATTTTCCAGTGTCTTTCTCACATATTCAACACTTGTAGTTTGAGTTGAAGAAGTTGTTGTAGTTATTGTTCCTGTAGTTTGGATTTGAGTGATGGGTATAACATCCAAGGGGACTATGCCTACCCTTTGACTCTCTTTCTCTTTGATCTTTTTCTCCATTTTTGCCTCCATCAGTCTAATCTGAATATTCTTCTCTTTGAAATTCAAATGACTTACTCTTGTAATCTGTTGGTGTCTTTGGCTGTGGAACTTGGGCCTTAAGGAAAGCCATCTGCATCTTTCCCTACTCTGTATCAAAAAATGAAAATAATCTGGTTTGTGAACTGGAAGTCTGCTTCCAAAATTGATTATAGGTGTTGTACTTAAGAATTTTATTCTTAAGTTTGATCTCTCGGTACCTGTAAAAAACACTCATTTCCTTTTCTCCTTGGACGTCTTGCGAAGATAGCTCTATTTAATTTTTACCATGTTTGAAGGTCCAGTAGGAGATGTAACAAACTTGTTGCTTGTAGGTGGTGATTCTCCAATTATGATGGCAGCTTGGTCTTCTAACTCCTTTTTTGCATCTTCCCTTTGAGTCATCTTTTCTCTTTTCCTGTAATGGATTCTGAAATCTTCGGCCTCACTACCTGTTGTTGATGATTATCCCTCCTCTCTCTGCCTTTTACTTGTTTTCTCTTGAGGAGTGGGAGTCTTTATATTTGAAGTAGAGAACAATTGTTCTTCGGCTTCTTTCAATGTATTCTCTGCCCATTCTAACTGGTTCACATATTTCTCTATCTCAGGCCTTGAGGTATGAATATATGGAGTAGTTTTGTTTTCTAGTCTTAGCTTAGAAATGATACCCCAAGGGTCATAAGACCATGTGAAACTAAGATTGAATTTCATCTCTTTAAGCATATTATCTGCTTCTTCTCCTACTGACCTAGTGTTGCATATGAAAGGGCCCACCTGTGTCTTTATTTGAAACTGGGACTTCTTCTTTGCCACCACAAAGTGAATATCATCTGAATTTAACATTTGTCTGATTTATTCCAGGGAAAAAATCCTCACGGGGAGGTATTTTGAGAGCTTGTATGGTGCTAACTCGCATCCATGAACTCTGATATTAGTGTAATTATGGTATAAATACCAGTCTCTGGTCCTAGCTTGATCTGTCAAATGTAGAATCCTTTTAATGTCTTCACTGATTCTGGGTTGTGCTGAGATGTTTAAGATATTCATAGCTGGGTGAACAAACTTTTCAATGAACTGTTTGTAGGAGAATTCTTGCCGCTCTTTCATCACTAAATAAGTCCAAAAGATCATAGGCTGCTAGTTTCCCTCTTCATCTAGATTCTGCATGGAAAAACTGAACCTGTCTTCTTGATAATATAGAAACATATAAATTAAAATTGAAGTGTAATTAAACACTTGTTCTGTTGGAAATTTAAGAAACTGCTCACAGATGTTATCAACCAGGGATTAACTGAAATTAAACAAAATAGATGGTTTGCTATCTGTAGAAAAGATGGAAAGGAAGCCTAGAATGGGTTCATCTACCCACTAATCAGATTAATAACCCAGAATGTATGAAATTATGGTTATAATTTGTTTAGCTTGACTGGGGAAGATTGAGGAAGGGTATGGAGGATTCTTCTTTGGAAATTGGGCATTTTTTGGTAAGAATATCTCAAAAATCTTGGCTCTTCTGGCAAAATCAAGCTTTTAAAAGAGTTTGGTGAGGGATTCTAAGGAAAATGGGGCATTGTTTTCCATAGGAGGAGCTAGCGTCATCTGGTCTATGGATTAGGCAGTGATTGAAAAAAGGATCTCACCAAATGGGGTTATAATGGCTCTTTGGCTGGGAACATAATAGGCTTGGCATTTCCTGGTGAATTCAGGGGCATGGAAGGTCAGAAGGAAAATATAATGAGGAATATTGGACTCCCAGAGTCCAATTTCATCTATTTTCTCAGCATGTTTGTCCTCCAGCCAATAGTAAAGCTACAAAAATTCACAGTCACATTGTGTCTCATTGATCCTATAATCCCTATCGGCTAATGGAATATGATCTAAGTCTATAGATGGATGGATTAGTGGATTAACAGGGCTCTCCTAGTTCTTGCTCTTTGGAGGCATATTTAGATCAGTGAATGATAACAATGATGGAAGGAAAAGCTTACTGGGGATAAATTTGAGGTTATGAGCTGTCAGGGGAAAGGAGACATGACACTAACAATTTTATTTGCTTCTATAATTTTTGAAACTGATTGCTTTGCAGAGAAAACCTGGGAATTATGGAGAATAAGCCAATGAAAGGGACAATAAATGCAGTTCAAGGTTTTTTAAGGAATAATGGCAAGTTCCGTTGAAGGTTGGCACGGGACTGTTGAAGTTGAACGATTACCCGAGAAGGAAAATTGAATGCTCAATGGTAATTTTGCTGAGAAGGCATTTAATTGGGCAACGATTATGAAACATGGTGCAACAGGAGTGGTGGGGGTGTTGAGTAGGGACATGGTAAAGGGATGAGGGGAAGACGGTTTTTGGAGGGGTTAGGAGGTGGTAAGTGGTATCGGCTAGGGGG
>APFE030210776.1:0-48050 GCA_000404065.3 Pinus taeda
TTTATTATAATTTTATTAAATTTGTATATGTTTATTAATTATATGTTTATGAAATATCCTGGTTATGAATATAAATCATTATTATTTATATTTACTATGTTGCACTGGGACTTGTCCCCCCAAAAAACTTCCACATACCCAACGTCCCTGGGTTTCAGGGGCTTTTGGACCCATAGGAAATGTCCCCAAACTGCTGGGGACTTCAACACAAACTTGGGGAATAGTTGGCCATCCCCAAGATGTTCCAAACATATTTCAAGGGTGTTTCAGAGAATTTCAGGGATGTTTTTGGCAGATTAAAAGGATTTTCTCGATAGATTTCAAGGATAATCGAAGCATATAAATTCAATTTTGACAATCATGGATATTGATGGTTAAAAGTATGATCATTCTTCTCACCCATTATTTTTTTCATGTATTGAATCTAGATATTCTGAAATGTGTGTCAATCCACACCAAAAGTTAGAGAAGTGCTCTAAGTTTCTGAGATTGATCTAGGAGAATCTGACATAGTCAAGGTGTTAGGAATCCCATGGAACCTAAAGTAAAACACAATGGATACTTTAACTAAAAGGCCACGGGAATACACTGGCCCCACATGAGTCATTCAGTATGACAAGATACATAATTACTAGTCATTAGTAAAGCAAACACACATGGGTAGTCCACAGGAATAGCCTTTAGGTCTGCCGGAGCCAGTAGAATAATCTTTTGCATGAATGACCTGAGTACATGGTCCTGGAATATCTTCAGCCACAGGCTCCATCCTACTGTACTGGATTGGATAGAGATTTTTTGAAAAACATTGCTCAACATTAGGACATGGATCACATGTAGATTTTCCTTGGAAGAGGGATTCAACTTGAAGATTTAATTCTTCTACCTTCGTCACAGTTCCCACCACTTTTCCTTTAGGATTTAAAATTTGTTTTTTGTATTGTATACTAAGTCACATGACACGAGGACACGAGACACGGAGGACACGTAAATACGAGTATTCAATACGAAACGCAGCGACCTGGAAATAGGACATGGGGGACACGTTTTATATATATATATATATATATATATATATATACCGAAATATAGTTTTTTATCCATATTAAATTGCAGGTTGCAACTTATCTAATCAAATTAAAATATAATTACTTCCCAAAGTTCATAGTTCACTTTAAAAAAATAAATAGAATCAAAATTTACTATTTAGAAATTAGAATGTGATATGCTTGGTCTTGATTCTTGTCACTAGCTCAAATCATTTTTATTAATTAGGTCAATCTTTACATGTGTTCAAGAGCCAATGCTTGAATAAATCATTATCTTCAATTTCTTAACAACCCGTTCCTAAATCTCTCAACTATAATTTCTCTATCTCAAATTAAACATTTGATATATAACACAACTAACAGTAATTAAATTTGGAATATGACAAGTGGTAGCTATGGTGATATTTGTTAGGATACCTCTACCGGTACCCTCACACAAACGAATGATGGATCTGCTGCTCCAGGGGCAGACTTGTGCATACAAATTGAGCAAAACAATTCAAATTGCCCCAAAGATGAAGTTGTTGATGTCAAAAATGCAGATGAGGGCATTTCAGAAGTGAAACAACAGCTCCCTATCCTTGCTAAAAATTGCCTACAAGGAGCAGTGAATATTTTGAGAGACCATTTGGAAACCCTTGGTGAATCGTGATGAAAGCACATAAGGAAGTGCAGGCTGATGATAACGTTACATTCCTGAGGTAGATTAAAGGTTATCTCTGATGAGGTTCATATACTACCAATTCTGAAGCAAGTTCGTATGCTGAGGCAGTATTACAAGAAAAGCGAAATTTCTGAAGTAGTTTGAAGAACAGATAAGTGGTATTTTATGGGCACTATTGTGGACAGAAACCTGGGCAGACATGTGACAAGTTACAATGCATTGGCATGATTAACAAACACATTCAATAAGGTTGACTACAAAATTTATTTTACTTGTTTATGAAATGGGTTAAGATACACCAATTTCATTATCAACAGTCATGATGGAAAACAAAACTATGTCAATCCAAATGGTAACAATAAGCTGAGGGTCAACTAGGGATTATTGCATCTCGTAAATCCAAAGACTTGTAAAGGATGTTGAGAACAAAAGCTACAACTGCATTCTGACGATTCGTCTCTCAATGACTAAATAACTTTAGCACATCCAAACCCATCGAAGATTTAACTATGGATTTCAGCAATAACACAAATCAAAATGCAAGAGTGTATACACCTCAGCTAAATTTTGTCTATCGATTTCAGACAGACTAAGACAATGGAATACGCGAATACGCGTTTTCGATCAACAAAATACGTGTTTTCCAGATGCAGGACATGATGAAAATCAGCGAATACGTTTTACATTTTACAGGACATGATGAAAAACATTTTCGACGCGTTTTAGGGCCGTTTTTGTGTCTGACACGTAAAATACGGGACACGGGACCTTAGAGGACGTGTCCTATGACTTAGATTGTATATATTGTAAAGGCTTTAATGGTGTGATTTTCCCACCAAGGTGCTTAAGGATGAATTTGAACCATAGTTCTTTTTGAGTAGTTGCCTTCATATCAGGACAATGTTCTTGAATAACCATATTTGTATGATAATCTATCATGGCAAGAGTCATGCCTTGCAATCTGACATCTTTATCTTTGAAATATTACTCAACTACATCTGGAAGAGCGCTTGGGAAACTACGAATATAATACTTAATGTAAGTAGGATCAGTGGTGTTAATTTGGCAGCTCAGTGACAAATTCCAATCATTGGACTAGATTCGTTTTTCCGAGAGGACCAAATTTGACCTTTGAAGCACTGAATTTGGATAAGGAAAAAAGTCAAGCCCTCAAGTACACAAATTGTCAACGTTGGCCTAAGGACAAATTGCACCTCCAACGCATATAAATACAATGACCTTAAGCTCATCTAGACATCACATCACGTCAATTTGTCTTCGCTCTCTCAATCTGACTGGTTCTTATAGGTCTGAGGAAACTCTTTTTCACATGTTTGGGCAAAAAGAAGGACGAAATAACAAGTGGCTGAAAATTTTGCATTGATTTGCATCTTTGACCAGCATTGACTTTGACCTTTGGAAGAGAGTTTGACTTCAATTTTTCTGTGGTATCTTTGTCTCATTAGGTCACATCTTTTGGCACAATATCGTGGCATTTGGAGCAGTTTGACTTGGGTTGGCTGTAGGAAAAATTGCATATATAACCGCCGAAGTTTCTCTCCCATTTGACCAAGTTTGACTAGGTGTTTTTGGACTATTGACTAGCACTTGAGGCCGCACTATTTGACCTTTGACCGAGTTTGATTGGAGCACTTTGATTGTGGGATTGTAGATTGGGTAGGGCATGTTGACTGTTGACCAAATTTGATTGTTTCTTCATTAACATATTGATGTATGGATGGTTGATTTGTTGGATAAGTCAAACTTTGACTTTGACTCTTGTTTATGGATTTGGGCTCATTGTACTCTCTCTTGAATATTTTATTACAATCTAATAGAAGAAGAATTTCCAAAGGGTTTTCCCCCTTGTGGGGTTTCTTCACTGGACTTTGACCAAATCAGTGTCTCTTGTTGATGCTCTTGATTGTCTCCTATTGTCATTGCATTTACTTTTCTATCTTCAATTACTATTGATTATTGGAAGAATTAATTGTTGTTGAAAAAATTGCTTAATGAAGGATTGAATTGGGCTAAAGTAATTGATATAGCATAGAGCACTAGAAAATTAGCATGGGATTAGAGTGAAGGTGAAGGACAAGCCCAAAGGAGACAAGATCTAGAGTAATCATGTTTGGAAAAGTTGGAGGAGTTCATCTAATCAAGTCAAGATGTCTACCTCATTCTTCAAGGAAGCTGAGAAACTGGGAGATTCATCAAATTTTGTTGCTTGGAAGTTTAGGTTGGAAATCATAGTTGATGAGCATGATGTCTGGGAGTACATACAAGGAAAATTTCTTGAGCCTTCGGTAAATTCTAGCACTGCTATCAAGAACAAGTACAAGAAAGGTGAGTTAAAAGCAAAGAAAATTATTTTTGATGGTTTACAAGATCATTTACTTGCGTCTGTTGGGAATTTGAAAAAGTCCAAGGATATGTATAACAAGCTCGCTGACATGTATGAAGTCAATAATTTGAAAGAAATCATCTCCTTGAAAGATCAACTCAAAGATATGAAGATGAATAAAGGAGAATGTGTGCAATCCTATATCATGAGGATATCTTGTTTTAAAGATCAATTGCAAAGAGTTGGGGAAATTGTACTTGACAGGGAATTGGTGTTGCTAACCTTGAGAGGTTTCCCTCCTATTTGGGAAGCGTTCATTACCACCAAAAGCAATAACAATAGTTTTCGTCATTTGATGAGCTTCTTGGAAAGCTCATTTAAGAAGAATCCTGGATGATTTCAAGAGCGAAAATTCAAAAACACCGAGAAGGAGATCCCATTGCACTTGTTCCTCAAGACAAGAAGAAAAAGGGAAAAGGAAGACCATTTGGTTCAAATAGGCCCTCTCCCGAGTCAATGGACATAAGGAGCATAAGATTTGTTGACTAAGAAGCAAGAAGAAGTGCTGACAAGTCCAGAAAGAAAGCAATGAAGGAATGCTCTCACAAGAAGCATTAGATAGTTGACCTATCTATCTGAGAAGAAGCAAATGAAGAAAGATATCAAGCATGTGAAGAACACCATGATCACCGACAATCACTATTTGACAAAATGCCTTGAATATATCTCTCGAAAGAAGGCAGGACAACTCTGATAAAGGAAGAAAGGACCCTTAACACCTATGAAGGCCTTGGAGATACAAAAGGTGTAGATAATTGATTCTACTCTACAGAGATGTCGTGATGAAGAAGCCATCCAACAAAAGAAAAAGCAATGTTGAAGCAATATTAAGATGAACTCATGATGGGCTACTAGGTCAAAGCATGTAACATAGCAAGTACATCGAAGCATCCATGAGAAGAATATTCCGAAGCATGGACAAGATGACAAAAGAGTAGCCAGGATGACAAGAAAACCTGATGAATGATAAGAAAGTCACTTTCCACAAAGGAAGCAAGACATGACAATCCAAGAAGGAAAGTGATCTATGGATGGTGCCCTACATAGAAGAAGTTCGAACAAAGACTTCATGACATCAAGATAGGAAGGAGATCAAGAAGCTCAAGAACTCACAAAGAAGAATCTATTTATAAAGGAAAGAGTCCCCAGTTAAGAGGGAGCTCTAACAGATCCTTGCTCAAGAGGGAGTTTTGGATCACCCCTGATTACAAAGGAGTGACAATTGTGTTTTCCATTTCATGGGTCATGCACTAGACCAGGACTAACAACCATAAGTCTAGATGAAGGCCATGAATGGAAATGTAGACACAAGTTAGACACAACATTCTTGTCTTCATTCAGGAAGAAAGAATGGGAGGATTGGGTAATCATCTGGCATTCGATACTCTTTGAGGATGTGTAGGGCATCCAAGACAAGAGTAGGAAAGAGGACCGATATTCTTTGAGGGCTGGGAACCCAAGATAAGAATAGTCCTAGAAGGTCATACTCGGTGAACACCCGGGTGGGTATGTACCTTGAGAGACAATGATGAAGGTGTCTATAAATCATTGGTCTCACCAGCATTGTAGCTCATGGTCTCGTAAAGAGATGGTGCTGTTTGTCAAGGCCTTGCACTATGACAATGCTAATGAATATGATGCTATAATAGATGGATTGCAAATCCGGTTTCTCTTATGTGAATTCTTCAAGATTGATAATAGCCAAACACCTTGTGCTGTTGTATGAATACCTCCTAGTTAAGAGGGAGCATTGAAGGAAGTGTAACTAGGTTTAGTCTTCATAAATGTATTTTTGATATTTGTACTTATTCAAGAAAAGAAATATTATTTTTATAATATATGACAATGAGTTTCTTGCCCATTGTAGTAGGTCTAGCACATGTCAAAGTGCTATAGGTGAGTCAAATAGTCAAGAGAAAATATTGAAGGCCTTAAGGGCATGTTACACTATGTATAAATATATATTAAAGTCAAAGGAAAACCTCCAAGCAAAGTCAAGTCTACTCCTAGGCAATGGCACCTTCAACAAGCTCCTTCAAGCATGCTACATCACCATGGAAGCTATCTGGAGTCTACTCAACAAGTCAGCCACCAAATTGCCCTCAAAGTCGGCCTACAATTAAGAAGACAAGTCGGCCTAAATGCAATCAGTAAAGTTGGCTTAAATGGAGGGACAATCCTTTTTTTTATAGAGGTTTCCACTCCAAAGACAACGCATCAATTGTGCTTTGAAATACACAAGAGAAAGAGATCAAGGAGGTTGAAGGAAGCTAAGGAAAAAGAGGCTACTAGAGCAACGAAGAGAAGAGGAGGAACAACAAAGAGTAAGGGACTGTTTCTAGAGTATACATAGTCACACGTGCGAGGGAATGAAGGACAGTTTGTGGCCATAACAACAGTAAGATCACAGTTGGATATTTCTATTTGTTTGGGGTTAAAACTAGGTCTATAAAGGCCTCCTACTCTAGCATGGAAGAAGGACATCAAGCAAAGTAAGAAAGGAGGAGACATAATTATAAAGGATTGTTTCTAGGGCTAGAAACAATCACACATGCGAGGTACAGTAAGGGTATCACTGAGCCATAACAACAGCTAGTGAACAGTTCATTGTTTGGATGAGAGATCAAGCCTACAAGGACTCCCAAGCCTAGTGAAGGAGCCTATCTCTCTAGCAACGAGCCTATCTCTCTAATTAGAAAGCGAAGTGCTAGAAGACAAAGTACCTGAAGAAGTGCCAAGGTGTATGGTGCAAAAAAGAGTAAAGACTTGACTTGTGCTTGGAGGATCTCTTAGTCAGGGGTCTAGGGTTTGGCATTGATCAATAGAACCTTCAATAAGAGAAATTCACTAAAGGGTTTTCCACTGAAGAGAGGAGAGGTTTTGGCCCTGGCAGAGAGCCAACATCTTGTGTTCTTGTTTTTATGTTTGGTTTCTGTTTGATGAAGTACACACATATGCACTAATAATAATAAGGAGAAGAATAAGCTAACAAGAAAAGTAAAAAGACTCCACAAATTGTTATCAAGTAAGGAAGAATCCCACTACACCACTTTGCCCTAGATTCTTCAACATGGTATCCGAGCATAGGTGACACATCAAGGATAGGGCAACTCAAGAACACTCATAAAGAGGATGCATCTACAAAGTTGAAGCAACAAGCCTAGAAGTCTCAAATCACTTCAAGGGCAAGAAGGGTCTACAATCGATCATTCATCAAGGAGGTCTACAAAGCTAGAAGAAGAGCAGATTAAAGCAGGACCTACATCAAGCTACAAGTTTTCAAGCAAACATCATCACCAAGAAATTCAACTTGAAGAACATCAAGATCCAGGGAAGACAAGCCATCAAGCCTTCCAGGAGGAAGCAAATCCATTACATCTCAAAATCTATCAAGTGAGTACATGTCCCCTTCTCAATATACATCAATGCCTTTTTGCAAGGAAAGCAATAAATTGGTAGGCACCAATAACTTTCTTGCATGGAAGAAGAGGACTAATCTAATACTCAAAGAGAATGAACTCCTAGAGCATGTCAAATGGAATTTCATTATCCCTACTAAGGAACAGACTCAAGCCTTAGCCAAGTACAATAAGAATGAGACAAGAGCTCAAAGGATAGAATCAATAAAAGACTAATAATAAGAAGAAAAATAAGAATAACCTAACAAGAAAAGTAAAAAGACTCCACAAATTGTTATCAAGTAATGAAGAATCACAATATGCTACTTTTCTCTAGATTCTTCAACAAAAAGAAGTCAAGAAACTCCAGGTATGAAAGTAACATAGCTACTAGTTATTCTCCTCCGGATTCGTATAATAGATGGCTAGTGGATAGTGGGGCTTATAGACACCTTTGGGTATAAGGAAGTCCTCTCAAACCTAGTTGAGAGGGAGACAAGTTTGAAGATTATTCTTGGGGACAACACTACATATCCAGTGAAGGGCTTTGGTACTATCAAATTTGATTTAAACTATGGAAAACCTGTTATTCTTCATGAAGTGATATATGTTCCAAAACTAAAGAAAAATCTAATATCTATTATTGCCTTGGAAGATATAGGAATGAGAGTAGCCTTCATCAATGGAAAGGTCCTCTCTTGGTCGAAGGAATCCCCGACGAGAGATGCTTTTACATTGGGATCTAGAGTTGAAGGACTCTATAGAGTCAATGGAAAACCTCTTCTAGCAATGGTCCATGACACTAATTATCAAAGTGAGCTATGGCACCAAAGTAAAAGGAAGTCAAGGGGACCATTCCCCTCTAGCAGGATCAAGACCGATGATAATCCTGAACATAATGAAGTAGTTGTGAGAGAACAGGTTTGGAAGAATACTATGACCAAAAAATTGATTATGAAGAATGATGTATGGGATGTTGTTCTGAGACCTAACAGAAAGTCTGATGCAACTTCAAAATGGCTATATAAGATAAAGCATGAAGCAGATGGAAGCATTGAAAAGTATAAGGAAGAAGTATGTGTTGAGCAGTCTCAGGGGTTTGAAGTCTGGGACAGGAAGGCTCACATTTGTAGATTAAAGAAAGCATTATGTGGTTTGAAGCAAGCTCCCCAAGCCTGGTATGCCCGAATTGACAGTTACCTGATGAAGCATGTCTTCACAAGAAGCAGTGTCGATTTGAACCTACACTCCAAACTGGTCCAAGGTATGACTTTGATTTTAGTTTTATATATTGACGATCTATTCTTGACAAGTAGTGAGCCTCTGATGATTGAGTATAAGTTGGAGTTGGCTTCTGAGTTTGAGATGAAAGATCTTGGTTTGCGATACACTTCCAGAGATATGAGATTGCATGGATACACCAATGATGATTGGGCTTGAAACGTTAGTGATAGGAAGAACACATTTGGGTGCTGCTTGGGATCTACGATGATATCACGGATAAGCAGGAAACAAAAGTGTGTTTTCTTGGAAGAGTTGTTTGAGCAGGTCCTAGATACGACTGTGATATATTGTGACAACAAGAGCGGCATCATGGTATAAAGAGGAACTGTGAGACTTCATCATACTTTGACTAATGAGTAGATTGCAGATATAGAGCAACTTCAACTGATGGATGTGACCCTCTTGAGTAAGGGTCATGGCTAATCGAGGACACTAAGCTATGCTCTTCCCCCATGTCTGAGCTCCTAGGGTGAGGAATTGAGCCTTAGAGCTCCTGGGGTTGAGGGATCTATGGATTTGACAGAGTATACCCTAGTTGGCATCTGTCTTTCCCACCCTTCTGGCCAATGGGTGTTGGATGCTTGAGTTAGGCGTGATCCTTACCATTTATGGTAAGTGGTATCCCTCCTATTATCGCCAAGCAGTGGGATAAGCGTAACCCTTACCTCATAAGGTAAGTGGCATCCCTCCTATTTGTTGAGAAATCTAGGGCGTAGGAATTAGGATATTTCTCTTCTAATGATAACTAATTGTGAACGCTTTTTACTTCTTTATATTAGGATCTTCTCTTCACTTAGATTGTTATTATGTTCTTCATCAAACAACTACCAATGCATAACCAATAAAGAGACAAGAGACACAAAATGTAGGCAATTAACGAGGGCCAAAAACTCTCCAACTTGAGAGGAAAACCCAAATGAATTCTTCTTCTTGTAGAGACTTCAATTGATGAATACCAAGACCCTTGACGTATTTAACCTTTCCAAGACCAAGTCACAAGGTTTTCTTGATGAGTTTCTTCTTCCTTGATTCAATGATAGTCAAACTCCTTGCTTCTTCCTCCTTCTCATCTATCCTTTAGAATTTTGGTCCCTGGGAACAGATCTACAACTTTCAACCCTAATTCAGAAACCCTAACACATGAGATTGACCAATTTTGACCCTTGATTTTCCTCGCTCTAGAAGGAGACTTCTTCCTTGGTAATTCGGCTTGAGATCTTCCTTGTTCTTCTCTCTTAAGCCGCCCTCTCAATATGACTGTAATACCTCAACCCTTTTCTATTGTAGACAACACTGTAATCTCGCACATGTGGAAGAGATTTTCCCTAAAACAGATCAGATCTTAACTTGGTTGACTTCCTTTCTCCTGCGCTTGATGATGAGGCTTCTTTATTGATGTTTTCACACTTCTTATTGCAGAGTTGCTTGATCGAATTTCTCGTCCTTAAATGGAGGCTGAGCTGCCGTATTTAGAGTGTTTCGTCCATCAATATAAGCCGACCTAAGAGAGTCCTAGGCTGACATGTCCTTTGGTGTAGCTGCATTGCTCCATTTAAGGCCGACTTGTTGGAGGTTCTTGAGCTTGGTCTTGGAGGGTCTTTTGACTCTTTCAATGACACATACATATGTAACACGCCCAAGAAGGGTCTTTCATACATGGCATTGGCTCAATTGACATTATGACCAATCCTAAGAGGTCACAATGGGAGCCTTATTTAAAAATAAAATTCCTTGCTCATGAAACCCATGAGACAAACATTACGAAAATATTTTTTTTTTCTTCTTTTGATCAATTACATAAAATCATAATTACACATGTCATTATGGAGACCAAAGCTAGTTACACTTTTCAACACTCCCTCTTAACTAGGGAGGTATTCATAATCCATACCAGGTACTTGGACATTCTCAATCTGAAGAATTCTTATAAGAAGAGTCGGATTGGTAATCCCATTTGTACAACATCATATCAGCAAGCATTGTCACATAGCAAGGCCTTGACTAACAACTCTATCTCTCCACAAGATCAAAGCTCAATGCTGGCGAGACCAATGATGTATAGACACCCTCATCATTGCCTCTCTTGGAACATACCCTACTCAGGTTCTCAGAGTGTGTTCCACTAGGACTATTCTTATCTTTGATTCCCAGTGCTCAAAGAATATCGGTCCTCTATGACTACTCTTATCTTGGATTCCCTAACTCATCCTCGAAGAGTATCAGATGTCAGATGTTTACCCAATCCTCCAATCTATCTTCCCAAGTGAAGACAAGAATGATGTGTCTATCTCTCCCTCTTACTCATTCCTATGGAAGGAATGTACCTAAGCTCCCTCTTAGCTTAGGAATTTGCTTCCAAGTTTCTACCAAGTTAGAAACTTGTCTCCAGACTCCCTCTTAATTAGGGACCTACAACAGTTCTTTAGGTGGAGATGATGGGACAACTAGCTACTTGAAGAACTCCTCCTCACCATGTCATAAACTTCTTTTCTTTATTGATGAGTCTTCATGTTTTTGGACTTCTTCGTAGGGCACAGACCATCCATCACTTTCATCCATGAGTCAATCAAGTCATTATTCCTTTCATCGGAAAATGATTCATCAATTCATATTTGGCCTTCCTTCGTGCCATGTTGCCTTCTTCATGCCATGTTTCCTTAAGTATCTTTCATCCTACTACATGGACATCAATGGTGGAAGATTTCCATAGCTCTTCCCTTGGCAGCCTTGCATAAGCCCATCCAGATATCATTCAAAAATAAGGAAAGAACATTAAATCAAAGTTACCTTTGTGATGGTCTTTCATCATGACATCTTCTAGTTCGCGTCAACAGCCTACATACACATTGACACATCTCCAAAAGATATATAATATCATGGGTCTCTTTCTTTTTCAAACTTTATCAAAGTCTTCATATCTTTCATGGAGATATCCTAGTCAAATTTCTCAGTCCTCGGATGTTGATTGCGTTTTTCCATAGTTGCATATTTAATGATGTCTTCCTTTTTTCTTCACACATTTCCTTCTAGGAACTTCCAGTCATAGTTCCTTCAATTTTGTCAACCACCTCATATATCATATGAGGACATATTATGTTGATTTCATGTACACAATGTGTGATCCATGCCTTCCTATATCCTTTCAAAGGAGGAGATCCTTTCTTTTGGTCATGCTGTCGAGATAAAGCATTTATTCATGTTACCCGCAACCATATGACATGACTCTACAGTATCGAATACAAGCATACATACCTCATTTTCCTTTAGGTCATCTTGACTACACAACTTCCTTGATTGAAAGAACTTAAAACTTTTGATCTACTTCACCTCTTTTGTCATCATACCATCATCCCATGAGTTCCCACAAGTTGGAATTCTTGATGAAACACTTGCTTCCTTTTGATTGATGAACCTTTCGATGAAGATTCTGATAGAGGATCTTGAGTATCCTCATCCAAAAGATGTTTCCTTTTGACAAATGTATGATGAGCTTTGTACTAGATGAATTTTTCTTCTTTTTCCAATAAGTACCGCTTATGCTTTTAATGAGGTTACCAAGAGCTATATTCTTCCATGGATGACTGCCATAGACTTCTATTTCAGCTATTTTTCTCTAGGATCACGAGCTCTTCCTTTTAATGCTTCTATTATGCTATGATGCATCCTATCATTTTAGTGAATCGTGATAGCCATATCTTACAATAGAAAACTTGAAAACATGAATTTTGAGAAGAACTAGGTGAGGAAGACTAACTCAATCATAGTAGAGATCTCTTACATCCTCTTTCTTGGACTTCTTTTCAGCTTCCTCAACTTCTTCGGTAATATGAGCTTCTTCTCTTCCTCTTTTATTATTGTCCTTCTTGAGCTTAGGACAATCTCTTTTGTAATGCCCATATTCTTGACATCCATACCATTGAACCTTAGACAAGTTCTTTTTCTTTTTCTGAGGACCAAATTTCCTAGGCTTTCCTCTTCTCTTTGTCATAGCGCATATGCTTGATTTTTCTCACTGGATCCTACATCAGTTTTTGCCTTGAATCTGGTTTCTTCGATTTTGCATAGAGACCATAGATCCTGGAATGGAGTAGCTTCTTTCTTCCCATAAATGCTTGAAATAAAGTTACCCCATTCCTCTGGTAGTGCATTAAGTACTACAGTGGTCATCTCCTTGTCAGACATTATTTCTCTTAGATTTTGAAGTTGATCCCTTATTTCAGATATCATCATAAAGTATAATGCTATACCTTCTTCTTTTGATATCCTTAGCTTGTAGATTTCTTTCCTTAGAGAGATAACTTCTGCTACAGTGCTTAGACAAAGCAACTCTACCAATTTGTCATATATTTCTTTTGAGGTGTCGAGTTTAGATACATATGGAATGAGGGGATCCTTAATGGATTCTATGAGAATCTTTTGTGCCCTCACTTCCCCTTTCATAAAATTTGCGAGTGCTTGAGCATCTTCTTTTGCTGGTTTGGTGATAGATCCTTTAACATGATCCATAATCTCATTTTCATTGAGATTCAAATTTGTCCTCTTCTTCCATGTAAGATAGTTTGAAGCCCCAACCAATTTGTTGCTTTCCTTGCAAAAAGACATTTTGATAGATTCAGATAAAAATATACTTACTTGTCAAGAGGCTTCTTCAGCTTGTTGCCTCCTTGAATTTTGATGATCATATAGTTAATAGAGAGCTTCTCCTTGATGAAGATAGTTCTCTTCAAGAATGATCCTTGATCTGTAAAGAGGGAGATCACTTTAGATCCTTGATGGTCTTGGATGATCTTCAAGGATGAAATCCTTACTTCAGTGAGAGGGAGATTTTCATTTTGATGATGATGACAACGTCCTTGATCTTGCTTTTCTTGGATGAATAATCTTCAAGTGACTTTGATTTGTAGATCTCTTCCAACTTGAGTAGGGCCTTAGACATCTTTTGATGATGACTTGAGGATCCCAAGACTTTTGCTGGTGTAGACTTCTTCGATCTAGGGTTTTGATACTTCTTTGTAGATCTTGACTTTTGTTTTGATATCCCTCAAGATTTGATCCTTGAGTGCTTGTGTGTCCCTTGATAAGATGCCCTTCCTTGACTTTGTCACTTTAGCTCTGATACCATGTTGAGAAATTTAGGGCATACCAATTAGGAGATTTCCCTTCTAATGATAAATCCTTGTAAATGCTTTTTACTTCTTTAGATTAGGAACTTCTCTTTACTTAGATTATTATTGTGTTCTTCATGAAACAACTACTAATGCATAAACAATAAAGAAACAAGAGACACAAAATGTAGGTGATCAGGCAGGGCCAAAACCTCTCGAACTTGAGAGGAAAACCCAAATGAATTCTTCTTATAGAGACTTCAATTAACGAATACCAAGAGAAAGACCCTTGACCTATTCCTCTCCAAGACGAAGTCACAAGGTTTCCTTGATGAGTTTCTTTGTCCTTGAGTCAACAATAGTCAAACTCCTTGATTATTCCTCCTCGGCTATCCTTCAGAATTTTGGTCCCTTGGAAGAGACCTACAACTTTCGGACCTGTTGTTGCCCAGATTCTACAGGCACTGTGACAATTGCTTAGGGTGGGCGCTGTCACTTTGATCCCCACCCACTTTGTTCTCGCTATCTCTCAACAGCAGGCTATGGGGGAACCAACTTGTTTGGGAGACACAGATGAGTGGCTAGTTGCTTGGTTAAATTTGGCAAGATTGATGATTAGATTAGATTTTAAGTATGAGACCAATGCCTTATGGAGTCACAATTCTTGCTTAATGTAAATTAATGCCAGGTAACCAGATAGACACCCACTGCCTGATATGATAGACTAACCTATATAAGATGCAAGTCCTAAGAGTTAGGTGTGATGCAAGAATGTTCGTAAATTTTAGATTAAATGCCTATTCTAAGTTGAACCTCTCCCTTAACTGTTTTGAGAAATAGTCTTTAGAGTAGGTTGTGGGATGGAAGCCAATGAAAACTAGGCAAAAGCCTGATTAACGATACCTCCCCCTATATTTCAACCACCTAGTGCCTCCGGCACTATAGAGACTGTGGCTCTAATGAATGCAAGGTCATTGTGTTAACCACTAAGAAGAGTTGAATCTCTCAAACTAATCGGAAAAGGGTTGCCCTAGGAGTCTGTGAACCTAGCTTATGCTAGGAGGTAAGTTTTTAGTGCAAGTTAGATCCTAAAATGCTCGTGCAAAGATGACGAGTGAAATTACTTCAATTAAGATTGCTTAAGTGTTTAAGTACTCAAATTATGATTACTCCTTATGACAACAATACATAACAACAATTAGAGGATAATCTTAATACAAGGCAAGTGCTTAAGGATACAAGTGCCAATGATTCAATCCACAAGATACTTAGAATAAATTATCCAATTTGTCAATTAACCAATGATTACACGATGCCAATAAAATTTACTCAAAGATGTTCTTATCACAATGCCAATTAGATTTCAAGTGTTAAAGCAACTTAGCCAACCACAAGATCAAAAATTTAGAGCTTAAATGTATGAATGCTTTAAGTGTAAAATTAAAAAATCCTTGTAACTTGAAGCAAGACAAAAAAGTGTTAGATCTCAAATATTCAAATCTACAGTGATATTTCAGAAAATTTCAGCACTTATTAGACTTATGACAGCTGCGATAAATCACTTTAGATCATGGAATTTACCAAGTATATGAAACAGAAAAGTTTCCGAATGATTAGCAAATGTAAGTTTATAAATTTAGCCCACTTTAAAATGGAATAGTCAGTGATATGTCAGATCTGAAGTAATTTATTACAACAATAAACAAATCATCAAATCAGCAAGTTAATGATGCTACAACACATGCTTAATATGCCCAAAACTAGGAAACAATTATCAAAATTGAAAAAATCAAGTTTTTAGGGCTTTTAAAGTGTGATATTCAAAAAATATCAAATCTGAAAAACTTGTTACAACAGTAAGAAAATCAGAAAACCAGTGAGTTATTAGTGTTTGAACAAATGCCAAAAAATGCTCAGAACTTGGAAAAAATTCGATGTTCCACCAAGACTCCAATGCGGGGAGACACGTAGGGGGAACGTGTGGGAGTACCCTCAAATTTTAGGGAAATTTGGGGGGTGTGGGGGAACGTCCAAATACATAAGTTTCAAATTAGATATATATTATTTATATATATATATATTTATATATATATATATATATATATTATATTATAATTCATATTCAATAATGAAATATTAATACATTGATCCATATCATTCATCATGCTATAATCTACATTGATTTAAAAATTCAATTCATCATTCATCATTCTAGAATCTAAATTAAAATTTAAAAGAAAAACATAGTTATCTAGTATATACTAGATACTGAAGTTTGAACACTAAAATAGTGAATTACTAAATTCAAAATTGGTATAACTCAAAGTCTCAAACTCAAAAATAGTTAAGAGTGAGGAGTCAATAATCAATCTGAGGTCATCAATATCTAGTGTCACGACTCAAAAATTAAAATTGAAAAGTAAAAATGGACAATGAGAAATGAAAATAAAATCAACATCAAGGATTCAATCTCAATGATTGGTCCTCTATTAAGTGTTATTAGACAAATTCGAGGGGCTGCGTGCCCCCCCTGAAAAGGGGACTCCCAAAGGTACCCCTTTTGAGTGGGATGCCTAGGAGCACCCCTTTTGGGGAGTCGCGTTCCCCACACTAGGGAAACACGCCCTGCTGCGTCTCCCTACGACTCCCTAAAAGAGGTGTATGGGGAAATGCACCCTCAAACGTCCCCCCGTCCAAGGTGTGTGGGGTGCAAGGGGTGTGTGCACTTGACGCTAGGGGATGTGTCCCCGTGGAACACTGAAAAAAATTGCCAAACTAAAAATTTGAAATTTTGAGCCATTTAGGTGAATTATTTATAAAAAGTTCAGATCTGATATATTCGGTTATGCAGTAAAATTCCAGCAAGCAAAAAATCAAATCTAGGCTAAATAACCAATGGCCAAATCGCCAAAATTTAGTAAAATTCAAATTTTGCAATTTTGAGTTATTTTGACCAAATTAAATGAGATTTTAGGGCTTATATATCACTGTTAAAAAAAATTACAATAGTGGTAAAATAGAGAGAAGCTAGGGTTTAGATAGCAAACGAAAAGGCCTTGGGGCCTTGTAGATGGCTAGGAAGACTTCCATTGAAGATGACCACCTAGAAACACAATGTTAACCCCAAAATTGCTGCAAAACAAATATTTAGCGATAAAATGCCAATCCCTTGAAGAAAATCTTGTTTTCAATGAGATCTAACCCTTGTAGGGCTTATGGCCTTCTTAATGCTTGCAAAATAGGTCTGAAACACTAGCCTTTTAGGTTGGGTAAGGGTTAGGGCCTTCAGATAATGGGTGTTTTCCCCTTTTTGAAAATAAGCAACCTGCAAAAATAGCCCGAAAACACTAGACGTCTAGGGTTTTTGAGGTCTCCAATGTTAGGTTCTTCCTCAAACCTGAAACAAATTTAGAATAGAAACCCAAATACCCAATATAAGAAAAATAAATATAAATTTCAAAACCCCAAATATATACAAAATCTCAAAAAACCCAAAACCCCAATTAACAAAAATAAATTACAAATTTAATTTACAAATCTGTTCACAAAATTTACAAATATACAAGGGTTTTGAAATAAAAAATTTGAGAATTATTTTTTTATTTATTATTTTTTTTTTTAATGGAGTTTTTTTATTTGATGAATGGCTAAAAATTACTTTAGGAAACCAATGAACACTATAGCCTTAGTGAAGATTAAATCCAAATACGAATTTTTGTGATCCAAGCAAAATAATTCTTGCCCAAGTTCATGAACTGGAACCAAGCTGCAAAGAAGAAAATTTATGAAGGGATGTGATTTTTATTTTTGGTTAATACATCAGTATTCTCAAAATTTTGAAAAAATCTCCCAAACCACTAATTTTTGAAGGTCGTGCTGAAAAAGAACACACAACAATTTCGTAGCGCGCTACGAAACTGCTGAAGATGATCATTTGGCTCTTATAGATGCATTGTGAAGGGAATGTTGGATCAGTTCCAAAAGTTTGAAGTTTATAATGGATATGGGCTCATGTGTGAACTCTTAGATGGCAAGGGTGCAAGTAGAAAAGCTTCAAGGAGTACTTCATAGTTAAAATGAAGGTTGTGCTACGAAAACAAAGTATTTTCGTCAGCACAGTCATGTTTTCATCCACATGCTTGAGTTCCTTTTTGCACAGGTCGAAAACGATGTTTCAACAAGTTATTAATGCATGACACGTATACACCATCAATAAACTATTTGAATATAAACACAAAGAGTTAAGGGCCTAAAAAAGAGGAACTTTGTTTCCTAATTTTTAGGGTAGTTAAGGCATAATTCAACAGATTTTGCAACAACATCATGCTCATCATCAAACTCGAGGACAGGGTTGCAAGCTGATTAAAAAATGTATTAAAGACTCAGATAAGGGTGTTGAAGGCTTGTTTTAGGAGTTTTATTCCTATTTGTATTAGGACTCTTAAAAGACAGCTAGCTGTCAAGTTGTAATTAAATAGTTTGTTTTTTAGATAGGTGTCTAAGTTAGGAATTCAAATTCCTCCAAAGGTGGATGATAGTATCCAATGATGTAAAGTTCTATATTAAGCTTGAAAATTGAATTCCTCATGGTTGGAAATTTCATTTTTTTTCCCGTGGAAAAAGTAGTAATTTCTTTTTTGATAAGAAACTACATTTTGCAGATGCATTGCATATACAATATTCAAGCCTATGCCTGTCGACAACCAAAAACATTTCAAAATTGTGTTCCACCTCATGTATGAGTCTTCAATTTAAGAGTCTATGAAATGAAGCTCTTCACAGAGAGCCTTACTGTGCTGTAAGATATAGTAAATAAACAGTGAATACTTACGTATGGTCATTCAAGACTATGGATCTAAATGTGCAAAAAGAAAAAAAACTATTGGAGATTTTTCATATGCCAGGTTCTATGAATGGCTTGCGATAGTACTGATAGGTGTTTCCATCTCTTTCCTCCATGATCAACCATGTGGTGTCATCCCTGTGTGCAGCCTCCTTGGATAAGATGTCAACAACTGTGTTGCATTCCCTGTAAATGTGACGACATGAGAAGAAATAAAAATATGTTATGAGTCTGAGAGTTTCATCCAAAATATGCTTTAGAGAGTATGCATTTCATTGTGCTTTTTTGTTTATCCAGTTGCATATGATTTTTGAGTCTCCGAATAACTGTAAATGAAGACAATTTTATGATAAAGCAAATAAAATGAGGTTTTTGGCCATTGTGAGCTCTCCATAGTTGTTTGTACCCCTTCCCAATACCATTTGAATTCTATAGAAATGTCCTTCAAATAGATGAAGTATAGCCCCCCCTCCACAACCAGCCTCTTGAGCTAATCCATCAAAATAAGCCCATGGGTGAGAAGTGTTGATAACTTCTGGTGTGATATTCCTATGGGTTAACTGTTCATCCTCTTCGGGGATGAAGCTATAATCAGCTAATAGTTTGGTAGTGATAGAGGGCCAGTGGGGGGGTTTTTGTTGAAATATAGATTGGTTCCTAGCAATCCATATGGCCCAACTAATAAGGAGCAGGATGTTCTTTTGTCTGATGGAGGTAGAGGAGCACTAGTTATTCCATGCTTATGTGAGACAAGAGCCCTGCCATTTCTTAGCAAAGGAGATCAAATTGAGGATGCCATTCCAAAGTTCTTGTGCACATGAGTAGTGGAGAAAGAGGTGGTCGGTATCCTCATTGTCACTTTATAGAGATGGTACCAGAATGGACCTGAGAATGATCTTTTCATTAGGTTGGCCATAGTTGGGAATTTTTTGTGGGGGATAGACCACATGAGAAATTTGGTTCAAGCGGGCACCTTCAACTTCCACATCTGCTTCCACCACTGCACTAGTTCCTGTGGCTTGTGTCTCTCCATCAGCACTCGATAGCCTATCTTGGGAGAGTAGGTACCATGCTTTGCATGTGCCCAGATAAGCTCATCTTCACCCTCGATTATTCTAATATGAGCCTTTTTCAATGCATTTGTGTAGTTACACCATTCCTGCTGCCAGCATCAGGGAATATTCAGGTCTATGGCATTTCTCCAAGCTTGCAGCACGAGTTGGAAATTTCATTATTAGAGGAAAGATTGTGTTATTGTAAAAAACTGTGGTTTTCATACTTAATACAAAGATTAGTTTGACTACTCATGATTCACAAAGAGTTTATGTCTTCGGTGTTCTCATGGCTCTGTTCAATTACTTATTTGCAGTGGTATATGATTTTGTTACTTAGAATTCATTGGAAAATGCTCTAACTTCCTTCACATGCTTGTAAATTGTGTTGATTTACTGTGTTACTATTCTATTTGTAAACCTAAACTCTAAGTGCCTTGACTTCCATGTTTTGCTGATCATACTGTTTTGTTGAAGACAATTTTGACTCCATAGCCCAATATATATTTTCTAACCATACTTTCAACAAGTCAACCAGTTATACTTTGTTCATGTTGTTCCTAGAGTTAGCCATCTAATCATTAATAAAAAACCCTAAACCTAGTGAAAGAGCCCTCTCAGGTTGAGGAGGCTAAGCCTCAACCAAAATATTGGTTTGAAAGAGTTACTCAGAGTCTACTTGATCAATAGCCTATCAAGGTCAATTTTGTGATAACATTTTGGTGCATCTGCTGGGAGCCTGAAGATTACTCATTCCCGAGATCAAGAAGTTGAACTTCTGAAAGTAGAAGGAACTCAAAAAACTTTCGAGGCTACATTCTACCTTGGTGACTCCATATATTCTCAAATATTTAAAGGTGGCTCGAGAAGGAGATATACACTGAGAAATCCTAACCCAATCCACCTACTCCTGTGGACAAGTTGAACACCATTTCAAGAGAAAGTCAAAGATTTTCAAAAATACCAGGTACTCCATCTTATTCAAAATCTTTGCTCTCTGAATTCTCAAGAAGTCCTGAAGACAAAATAGTTGATGATAAAATTCATGAAGTGTTGTTTAGATTCGAAAATTAAGAAGAACTCATTGGTATTATCTTAGATCTGAAAATGAGAGGAATTGACACCTCAACCCCAATAACACAAGAAGATAAAGAAGAGTTTTGGGAAGTTGTTACCTCTAAGTTGTTGTTAGAAAAAGAGGCTCTAGATAAATTGAAAGATCTTGACCCATTCAAAGTCTTGCTGAAATCTAAAGCTAGTTTACCTCTTCCAAATTGGAGTACATTTGTCACTGGTTTGCAGAGCCCAGGTAGTCCTCCTCATATCAGTTCTTCATCTTCTGTTTTTGCTATTCCTAGTGGCTTACAAAAAGTAGGTATTCCTCCTCATATTGGATTTTCATCTTCTATTCCTATTGTCCCTGTCACCTCTGTTCATCCTGCAATCATGGTTGTAGCTCCTAGATATGCCCCACTTGTGCTTCCTATTGTTTTGCATGATCTTCCTAGTAAATATGCTGCAAGAATCCCTACATGGGTTGGTGATGAAGAAATTACAACAAAAGAACATGTAGACATATTTAATGATTTTGCTGAAAGAGAGGAAGTTGATGATGAGGATGTGAAGCTAAGACTATTTACACAGACCTTTATTGGTGAAGTTATGAAATGGTTTAAAACTCTTACCTCAAGAAGCATTCGAAACTGGGCTGAATTTGAAGACAATTTTCTAAGAAAATGGGGAAACAGAACTAACTCGGTTCTAGTACTTACTGAGTATAACAACCTTAGAAGAGCACCGGATGAAACTATTCAAAATTTCTCAAAAAGATTCAATAAAGTGTTTAACTTAATTCCAGCTTAGTTGAAACCCCCAGAGGCTCTTGCACATATGAGATATGTTGAAGCTTTTGATTCTGACTTTTTTCGTTTATTGAGAGAAAGAGAATCACCTACACTTCATGAAATGCATAGTAATGCTGTTAAAGTTGAGGTAAACATGATAGCTGCCAAAAAGTAAAAAATGGGAAAAGATAAATTGAAAGAAGAAGAGAAACCTTCCTCTTCAACTCCTAAAGATAAATTAGACTCAATGACGAAAACCATGGAGAAGTTGATGGATAGGTTAGCTATTGGAAACACCTCTACTCCTCCTGTGCAACATGAACCTCAATTTAGAAAACCTCAATTCAGGAGACCTCAAAACCAACAAAGACCAAGAGAAAACAGAAATCAACAACCTGATCCTCCAGTGAGACCTCCTTTTCAGCAAAATTTGGTTGATGAAGAAGATAATCCTGAAATTCCTGAAGAATCTATCCATTATCTGGATGAAGAGGTGTATTGAATTTTCTTGACTAAAGAAGAAAATGATGAGCCAGGTTTGACCAATCAAGGTGAATAGCCTTTAGATTATTCTAAAGGGTATCAACATTCTATCTTTGAGATTGAAAAGCAATACAATCTTAGAAATATAAATGTGCTAATTATTGCAAATAAGGTGGAGCCCAAGAAAGATGCTTCAAAGGTTGTTGAAGCCAAAAAAGATACCCCAAAGGCTACCGATGGTAAGGAAGACTCTCCACTTGGTAAAAAGGACACTCAACTCCCTCCTCCTATCAAATAAGCTGAAAATCTATTTCTATTTTCAACCTTGAGAATGAAATTTCAAAGATTAAAATATTAGTCCCTTTTAGTGAGATTCTCAAGGTAAATAAATATAGAAGAAATATTGTTGAGATGTTGAATTCACAACCAGGTGTTGCTGATATTTTAAATGTCCAAGAAGATAGTCCTATTATATATTTGGGTCCAAGTTTAGAAGATGATCAAAATGAAGAGTTTCCTCCTTTCTATGTAAGGATTAGTATTCATGATATGAATCTACATAATGCTATGTTGGATTCGAGAGCTTCTCATAATCTCATGCCCAAAGTAATTATGGAGAGGTTAAGAATACAGGTAACAAGACCATATAAGGATTTATTCTCTTTTGACTCAAAAAGAATCCTATGTATTGGTTTGATCAAAGATGTTGTTGTTGGTCTAACACAAATCCCTGCAAAGGCAATTGTTATGGACATTGTTATGGCTGATATTCCGTCAAAGTTTGGGATGTTGCTATCAAGATCATGGGTAGAAAAAATGAAAGGCACAATGCAGATGGACCTCACTTATGCCACCATTACTGTTTTTTGTGAAAAAAGGAGATTTATCAGGAGACTAGAATGTCTTATATGGTAAGCAGCAAAGATTAACCTCAGAAGTTTCCTATTTATTCATTTGATACTGAGGTTGGATCTACCATCCTTTTTAATGAGTCAGTTAATAGTAGAACGAAAGAAATGAAAGAAGAAAATAAGAACTCAGAAAATCAGCAAGAAAATGATAAAGATATGAAGGGATGATGGTCTTTGTACTTTGATGGATCAACAGGAAAAGAAGGGGAAGGACCAGGAATTTGGATCACAAGTCCAAGTGATAAGAGTAAGTTTTACTCTTATAAATTGAATTTTGATTGCACAAATAACATGGCTAAATATGAATCTTTGATTTTGGGTCTAGATGTTTTGGTAAGAATGAAGGCTCAGAATATTTCCATTTTTCAAGATTTTGACTTGGTTATTAGACAAGTTGAAGGTGTCTATCAAACAAAGGATGTAAGAATGAGAGCATATAGAAATCTGGTTCTAGTTAGAAAGAAGAGTGGAGAAATCAAAATTTGTATTGATTTTAGAAATTTGAATAAGGCTTCATTAAAGGAAAACTATCCTCTTCCCAAGATGGATTCAATTCTGCAAAATATTTTTGGTCCACAAAGAATGTCTATGCTCGACGGCTTCTTAGGGTACAATCAAATTCTTGTGCATTCAGATTATCAGGAGAAAATAGCCTTCACAACACCATGGGTCACATTTAAGTATGCCAAGATGGCTTTTGGTCTCATGAATGTGGGAGCTATTTTTCATAGAGAAATGAACATTGCTTTTTCTGAAGAAAAGGACAAGATGATGGTTGTCTATCTTGATGACATCACAGTCTTTCAAAAAAGGAAGAGGATCACCTGAAGCACCTAGAAAAAATTCTGCTGAAATGTAGAAGGTTTGGTATCTCCCTTAATCCTACTAAAAGCATCTTTGCTTTAACCTGAGGAAAATTACTTGGTCATATAATTTCTAAAGATGGAATTAAGATTGATCCTAATAGAGTTGATGCCATTCAAAGGGTAGATCTGCCAAGAAGTAGGAAAGAAATTCAATCATTTCTTGGAAAAGTAAATTTTTTTAGGTGTTTCATTCCTAACCTTGCTGAGATTGTCAAAGACATAACAAGGATGTTAAATAAAGGAGTTGATATTAAATGGATAGCTGAGGCAAGGAATAATTTTGAGCAAATTAAGAAGGCACTCACACAAGCACCGGTACTCATCATTCCAGATTTCTCAAAGGAATTTTTGGTTTTTATATTTGCCTTCGAAAACACCATTGCTGGAGTTTTCCTTCAAAAAGGAAAACAAGGCACTGAACAACCTATCTCTTTCTTTAGTAAAACATTAGCTAGTGCTGAGCTGAAATATAATATTCTAGTAAAAACAAGCTTATGCCTTAGTAAAGGCTATTACAGACTTCAAAATTTACATACTGCATTCTCACAATGTGGCATATGTTCCAAGTACTGTGGTGAAAGACATTCTAACTCAAGCAGATCCTGATGGAAAAAGGGGTAAATCTATTACAAAATTATTGGAATATGATATAGATATCAAACCAACCAAATTGGTGAAGGGACAAGGATTGGAAAAGTTAATGACTCAGTCAAACTTGGATTGTCTTGACATAAATCTGAATGCAGAAATATCAGAAATTTCTGATGAAGAGGAAGAAATGGTTCAAATTGATGATGAATATCTTGTTTCAGATTGGTACAAGGATGTGGTATTTGTTTTACAACATCACAAAGTTCCTGTTGATCTAACAAAAACCAAAGCAAGGTTTTTTAAGCTGAAATCTTTGAGATATTTTATATTTGACAGAAATTTGTTTTGGAAAGATACAAGAGGAATTTTGCTGAATTGTTTACTTGAGGAAGAGGCTAAAAGGGTCATTGAAGAATTCCATAAAGGTAATTGCAGAGGATATCATTATTAGAATGCTATAGCAAATAAGATCCTGAGAGCAGGATATTTTTGGCCAATAATGTTTAGAGACATTTACAAAAGAGTTGCTGCATATCATGAATGTCAAATTTTTGAAGGAAGAAGAAAACTTGTGCCTCTACCTTTGGTTCCTTAAGAATATTCTCCAAACCCTATGTGAATTTTTCTCATTCTCTTCTAATGCAGGTGAAAGGAAGCCTAAGTGCTCTGCAGAGCACCCTAACAGTGGACTCAACTACTCTACAATGTACCTTTACAAGGGCTTACCTATGCTAGTCCCTCTAAAGGCTATTTCTGGATGCCTTCAAGTCATGAAATTTTCTGGGAAGGAGGCATTCAAAGGGTAACTTGTTTAGGGCATGTTGAAACTGAAATTAGGGTTTGATGAGCCCTAAAACACTGACTTAGATGTTGGGATTTGATGTGCCCAAATGGATCTGTAACAACCGGGAACTAAGTGTAGTCCCTAGTGGAGTCACCAATTTTGCTATATGGATTAATGCACGGGTGTCTAGTGATGTAGTAACCCTCAAGGATATTCCTGAAATCCTCGGCAAACAGTTAGATTAGTTGCAACTATCACAAAGGTACATGCATATCTATATTTAAAAAACGAATGTCAAAGCGACAAGGAATTATTACCTCCAGCCATAGTGTGTGTTGTTGGAGAGCATAATGCAGCTGGGCAGAAGACCCTTGAGCCAAAAGTTGGTGTCCAGGTAGGGTTGATTTATCCACCTTGTTCTGACATTAATTTTTATCAATCCGAGTGTGTATCCTTTGAAGGCAACGCGCAAGGTATATGCAAGGGCAAAAGCATAATCCTTTCCAAGCAAGGGTTCATGGTTAAGGTTCAAAACATGACTGTAAGATTAACAAATTACGGAACTACAGAAATAATCATAAATAATAAAGAACCGTGACAACAAAAATAAAATAATAAATCACACACACGCAAAGATGCAGTACCTGATCAGAAGAGCAGGCCCAACTCTTTGATCAGGGCTGCGTTAGCCATGAAGAGAACTAGAACAACAAAATGGATGATCTTTTATTACTCAGTAATAGATGTTTGCAATACTGATGGGTGAACCCCAATTCATAGGATCAACTTGCAATTTATACATAGCGAGGGAGATTAACAGATCTCCCGGAAGCATAGTAACTGCTGATACAAAGATATACATCGGTGGGAACAATATAAGCATCAGATATCTCAGATAGAAAGAATTCCTAAGAATAGTTTAGGGAGATTCTTCCCGGAGCTGCACAACCTCCTTCTGGAATGTCGTTGCCAAATCTGTTGCAATACACTGAAGTGAGGGTTCCTGTTTTCATGTTGTGGTCAAACACATAATTTAGTACTGCAAATAGATAGACTTCGTGCGTTTTACTTCATTAATTAAAATATACCAATTAGACAAGTAAGGGGGGAATTTGCCTTGTAAGTTTATCATAACAGCATAGGTAAATGAGTGCAAATAGGTCAAAAAGGGTAGTGGAAATGGACAAAAAGTTGGCCTAATTTGGTACCCAACATCTCCCCCAAACCAGCCTTCTGCATGTCCTCATGCAGTCCGCCGCCGTCACAAATCTGGGTTCCATAAACTGTATGTTTCATGAAGCTAGGCAAGATCATATTTGTGGCCATTTCTATCTTTGGAACTTTAAATCCTTCCGAAAGGACAACTCCCTTCCACCAGTCTACTAGGACATCATAAGCTGGAGTATAAATTTCGGTAGGCAACCAGAGAACAAGAAACTAAAACCAGAGCCCCATCCACTGGGTCCCACATGTCAGGACACGTGCCACATACCTGGGTACCCTAGTAAGTACTCATGCAAATTTTGGTGCCCCAAAAGGTTCTCTATTTCGGACAACTGTAGGTGACGTCATCCACCTCCTCTCACAGCAACTAAGGGACTCTTTTTGAAATGTGGTGAGTTGCTTTACACAAAGATCAAGACACCATCTTTGTGTCCTCACCATTATCTCTTTGTTTCCCTCAATCCCCAGAAAGATGTTGTGTTTATTGAACATTGTGTCTGACCTCTCATGTTCCCCTCTTACTATAAATGGTTATGTAACTTGATTGGATTCAAAAGTGTTACAAGCCTTCTGCCAATGAATTTGATTAAAAGTGTAAGAGGTGAGAGCCCTTAAATGAATGTCCCCTACATAAAGGACTGGGTTAAAATCTCTGTCCAGCCACAGTAAGTACCTGTGCAAGAAAAACTCACACATCAGATGTTGTGTTGGTACATCATAACTCCTCAAAATTCGGATGAATTGCACACCATCCTCCATCTCATAGCTACTATCATTCTTATATGTTCCATGAAAAATAAAAGGAAACATTCATGCAAAAATAAGGAATAGCAAGAATCAAGGTGATGACATGCCATAACCTCTTGCACCAGATTGAACATCTGCTCCTTGTCGTCTTTCAGTTCTGCCACCTTCTTCTCCAGCTGCTCCATCTTGAGTTGCTTCTTTGCATGTCGTAGCCTCATAACATCTATGTGCTCCACATATCCAAAAATTGTTATTGAGTCCCTTTCCTCAGTCCTTCTGATCTCATTTTTGTATTGGGCCGCAATAGATTTCCAAGACTGTATCTCAGCTGTTAAGGCATACTCCCGATCTTCAAACAGTTGTTTGATCGGGTCTATCTGAGTGGCAGCAGAGGTCATGACTATTTGGTCTACTTGGGTTTCTGTGTCAACCCCGATAGTTTTGGCCTTTTTGGCTTTCCGTTTGTGCTTCTTTATTTGTTTCTGCATTCTATGATCCTTCTTCCTGAGTTTCCTTACTTCCATTTTGAGCCGCATCGTTTCCTTGAACTATAGATAATACTTTTGTTTCATTGGAAGCCTTCCTTGTTCACACAGCTCTATCCACTCTTGCTTAACTAATATTTCCTCAACCAGCAGTAAATCCCTCGAAGCATCTTCTGCTATGTTGACTGGGGAATTTTCCTTCCCTGCGCGCTCTTCTCCACTAATTTCATGCCCAACATCCCCCTCGCCTGACTGTATCGTTGGCTCATTCATCAGGACCATTTCAGTTGGTCCCTCCTTTTTGCCAACAATCATCTCCTCTTCGTGCACACGCATCGCGACTAGTAATGTGTTGGGGAGATATTCTCCTCTTGCTGTGTCTGTTGGGATTCCTCCCGGTTCTCTAGCCTCCAGACTTTATTTTCTCCTCTCCTACTCCAAGGTACCCGCAACCTGAGTGGCTTCCACTCTGTGAGCTTATGGCATTTGTAATAGATTCAGAGCCCCTGGAAATGCAAAATCTTCTTTTTCTTCCTGAATTACCCTCGCTCCTCTTGGAATCGAGGCAAAGAAAGGGAACTTGGGTACATCTTATAAGTTTGGCCCCAAAGTTGATGTTGGTTCTTATGGTTCAATGTCAACCCCGTGCCTTGGTTCAATTATTGCTTCATCCACAGGTTCCACGGTTTCCTCACCTCTGATCCCTTCTTGTCTTTGTCCTTTCTCTTCTCCGATTTCCATGGTTGGAGTGGTCACAACCTCCTCTTGAATTGGATTTTCCTCCTCCATCATCTCCATGGTGGTAGGAGACCCTGTGGGGTTCCTTCAATCACGAAGTCGACCGCTTTTCCCACACTGGCCTGTTGTGGTTCTGCTCCCATGACTGCCATATCATCAGCTTGTTCTGCTAGTTCCACGGGTGAAGCTGGTTCTTGTGGGACAACCTAATTCGTGGTACTAGTGGACCTTTCTACATCAACCCCTATATCTGCCATTGCCTCCATACTTTTTACTTGATCTTGGGGAGCTACCTCATTCCCTAGCTCTTCCGTTTCCATCTCCATTTCCTCTGGTTCCTCCTAGTCAATATAATCATCTTCTACAGAATCCTCCTCCATAGCTTCAGATTCTTTTGCCTTAGTAGCCATAACAGCTGCTATTTGTTCCTCTGTGGAGTCTTGAAACAACTCCCACAAAATCAGGATCTATCCAATGGCGTTCATTATTAGCAACCAAACCAACCCATGATGAGTGATGACTACCAATACCTGTCGTGCCCCCTAATCTGAATGTGCCATTAAATGAATGCTCCTTAGTAGGAAGTAGGGCACATTCATGGAGAAAGTGTATGCCTATGGGAATTGCAGATGAGTTAATATGCGGAGATGGTATTTGAATATTGTGGAGTATCTTCCTTCGCACATCATATATTTTATGACGAATTTTGCTACTTCTCCCCATGGATATGGTAGCGAATTTCTGTCACACCCCCTACCTTTCTGTGCTATACTTTCTCCAGGTTGAAGGAAGGCCTCCGGGAAATCTAGAAGGGTATTCCTTCTCACAAACCATCATTCCCCAACTTGAGGAAGCCCACTAACTTCCGCGATGATTTATTCTGTTACGGGGATCTCCACTCCATGAACCCAAGAGCTTTCTTCTCCCAAGTTCAATGCAAATTCCACTGTCATTCCTTCATTAAACCCCCTCAACCTATTGAAATACACATCCCATCCTGTGTTCTGGAAAATCTGCCATACCTCTCGATTATTCCGAACTGCCCTTATATTCTCAGGTTCATGTCAATAGATCGGCCACCCATTTTTGCAGAGGCAGAATCAACACGTCGACTGCAGTTGGTTGGCAAGGGAAAGTGACAGGTCTCCAAACCATTGGAGATTGAAATAACATCATGGTTGATTTGGGAATGATCAGACGAACAATACTAGTATGTATGGGAATAATGAAAAGTCTAGTACTGGTACGCTTGGAAATAATGGCAAGTTAAGTTGGTACTGTGGTGTGTTCCCAAAATTAAATCTGGCATGTGGGGAAATGAATGATATGACTTGGCACATACAAATCCGCATCCCAACACTTTTTAAAAATATGATTATGGAGTACCGAAATCATTATATTCGGTTGAGTGGGATTTATGTGCACTAAATGACTTTTCGTAGTATGTCATCATTTCCTATGATGGTTCCCCCCCTGCAACACCCCCCCCCCCCAACTTAATGATGACTGCCCTCATCACATTTAATTGTCCTTTTGGAATATTTAATTAAATCCATAAAAATATGGAGACGTACCTGCGGACTTACCTATTGGAATGATAACAAATCGTGTAGCAGAAACAATGAGTAGCAACAACAGCGAGTAATGACAACATAGAGTAATGGCAAAAATGAGTAATATATGTTCTAAAGTAGCAGCAATAGTGAGTAACAACAACAATGAGTAACAACAGTTACGATATAACGATAGTTGCAGAGTAACAACAGTTATGGTGTAGCGATAGTTATGGAGTAACAACAGTTACGGTGTAATGAAAATTATGGAGTAACAATAGTTATGGAGTAACAACAGTTATGGAGTAACAACAGTTATGGAGTAACAACAGTTACAGTGTAACAATAGTTAAGAAGTAACAATAGTTACGGTGTAACGGCAGTTGCATAGTAACAGCAGTTATGGTGTAATGACAGTTGTGGAGTAACAGCAGCTATGGTGTAATGGAAGTTGCAGAGTAACAACAACTACAGTGTAATGATAGTTCTGGAGTAACAACAGCTATGGTTTAATGGCAGTTCTGGAGTAACAGTAACTACAGTGTAATGACATTTCTAGAGTAACAACAGCTATGGTGTAACAGCAGTTGTGAAGTAACAATAGCTACAGTGTAACGGCAGTTGTGGAGAAACAAAAGCTACGGTGTAATAGGAGTTCTTGAGTAATGATAGCTAGCATAATAGTGGAATATAACAATATCTGACTGATAAAGTGCCAACGCCGAGTGTTACATTTCTCCTCCCCATATTTGTTGTTGTTCCTGCAAAAGATAAACAAGTAAACATCAATATATATATATATATATATCTATATATATATTTATATTATATTATTTATATATATATATTATTATATATTATATATATATATATATTATATTATATTATATATCTTTATAGATATATATATTATTATATATTATATTATATATATATTATTATATTATATTATATATATATATATATTATATAGATATAGATATATTTATTAGAGCAGAGTGAGGGTATCTTGTTTTCCAATGACCATTAAATCAGATGAAGCATAAATATTTTTAACAAAGGCATCTTTAGAGCTTGGATGGTGATATAATTTAAGACAGTGTCCGTTTACCAGGAACGAAGTATGGTTTCCATCTATTGTACTTAGTCTAACCATTCCATTGTCTAACACTACCTCCACTTGATATGGGCCCATCCAGTGAGTGTAGAGCTTACCTTTGAAATCTTTAAATCTGGAGTCATACAGTAACACCTAGTCCCCCACCTGAAACACCTTAGTTTTGATAAATTTATCGTGCCATTTCATTTTCTGCTGTTGAACAACAGTAGTTTTCTAGACAGCCACTGCTCAAATCTCATCCAACTCATTCAGCTATTCCAGTTGGTGTTTCTGGGCTTCTGATAAATGTAGGCCTACTTCTAGAGCTATTCTCAGTGTACTAATCTCAAATTCCACCGGAAACAAAGGGGATTTTCCATAGATTAATTCATATGGGGAAAACCTTGTTGTATTCCACCATGTTGTTCTATATGCCCATAGAGGTTCTGGAAGTTTTTGTGCCCATTCCTGGCAATGTCTTGCTATTGTCTTTGTCAAGATATTTTCCAATACCTCATTTGTGCTTTCTACCTATCCATTCACCTGGGGATTATAGGGGGTTGTCACTCTATGTTTGACCCCATATTTCTGCATTAGCTTTTCTATCATATGAGATGTAAAATGTGATCCACAATCTGATACAATTTCTCTTGCAGTCCCATACCTGGCAAATATTTCTTCAAAAAGGAACTCTGCCACCACTTGCTATGTTTCTCTCGTGACCGCCCTAGCTTCCACCCATTTAGTTACATAGTCGGTACATACCAAGATGTAAGACTTCTGATGCGAAGGTGGGTTGAAGGGACCAACGAAATCGATGACCCATTTCTCGAATAGTTCAAGGACTATCTAGGGCTGCAGGGGCATTTCATCTGCTTTCCTAGGTTGTCCCATCCGTTGACAGCTATCACACCTCGGAACGTAATCCCGAGCATCATGAAAGATGGAGAGCCAGTAATATCCCATTTGTAGCACTTTCTGACCTGTTCTTTTGTTTGCAAATTGTCCCCCACAGGGTCTGCTATGTGCATCTTTTAATATCTCGAAAATATCATCTCGTGCTACACAATGCCGAATCTGCTAATCAACTCCCATATGGAAGAGATATCCCACCATCCATGAATATCAGGTACTTTGGTAAATGATCGTCCTTTTCTACTTATAGGATAGATGAAAAGTTACTTTACCTGTAGTACGATAATTAGCAATATTTGCATACTCGCAATATCTGCAGAAACTGCAAAAAGATTCTCATTCAGAAAATCATCTTCAATTGGTGTTTCCTGACCATCACATTCTATCCTAGATCAAAAAATTGTGACCACATTGTCTTTCCCCGGTTTATCTATTATAGTGATATCAAATTCTTGTAGTAGCAATAACCATCTTGTAATTCGACCAAGGGTAACAGGTTTATTCATTAAATATCTGATGGCTACATGATCAGTGTGCACAAAAGTAGGATACCTAGTAATATAGTGCTGGAACTTGTTGATGGCAAAAATGACAACAAGAAATTCTTTCTTGGTCACTGTGTAGTTTAATTTAGTAGTAGCCAAATTTTTACTAACATAGTAGACTGCGTAGGGTACCTTATCCTCTTGCTATCCCAATACTGCACCAATCGTTGTCTAAGAGGCATCCATATGAATGTGGAAAGGTAAAGCCTAGCTAGGTCCGCTAAGGATTAGAGGATTACAAACTAACTCTTTAATTTTTGTAAACGCTGCATCACAGTGTTTTGTCCACAGAAATTCTGAATCTTTTGTTAGTAATTGAAATAGTGGGTGTGCTACTTTTGCAAAATTTTCTATGAAATGCCTATAATAACCAGCACAACCAATGAAATTGCATACTTGTGTGACCATTTTAGATGTTAGGAAACGCAAAATTACCTGTATCTTTGCTAGATCCATCCTGATTCCTTCAACTGAGAGTAAATGTCCCAGAATGATTCCCTCTTCCATCATCATGTGACATTTCACTGTACTCAGAGAGACACACACTTGTATACACCTTGTGAGAATTTTTTCCAAATTTTTCAATCCCACCATGAACGAGTCCCCATATGGAGTAAAGTCATCCATATAGATCTCAACATTGTCATTTATCAAGTCAGAGAAGATTCCCAGTATTTCCCTCTGGAATGTCGTAGGAGCATTACACGGGCCAAAAGGAAGGACCCAGTATACAAATGTTCCCCAGGGGCATGTGAACATGGTTTTGTCTTGATCCTCAAGAGCAATCTGGATCTAGTTGTATCCACTAAACCCATCCGGAAAAGAGAAATACTTCTTACCAGCCAATGTGTCTAACACTTGATCAATAAACGACAAGGGAAAGTAGTCTTTCTGCGTTGCCTTATTCAACTCTCGATAATCTACACAGATCCGCCATTTGGCATTACTTTTGGGGACCATTACAAATGGTGAGACCCATTGGCTATCTGAGATTGAGTAGATGAAACCTACATCCAATAATTTCTAAATTTCTTCTTTCACCACATTCTTTAATGCAGGGTTCATTCTTCTCTGATGTTGTCTTATAGGATGACAATCTTCTTTGATGTATATGTGATGGGTGCATAAGTTGGTAGGGATTCCCTTCATATATGCATAATCCTAGGTGAAGGCCTCTTTATGTTTCCGTCAGACGTCTATAAGCTACTCCTTCTGAGATTCTGACAGGCTTGGACTAATATTCAATGTTTTCCTAGGTTCCAATTCCACTTGCATACTTTCATGAGGTGCATTAGCAGGAGGTTCCTCTAATCCATCTGTTGCTTCCATGGTTTCCTGAGTCTCACAACTTAGGATTGATTCTAGGATTTGCTGGTTTGATTTCGAAATGGAACAAGGATCATCCATGAAGGAAGTGATTACCTCAACTTCTGATCCTATTTTCAATTGCAGGTTTTGTCCGATAGTAAGGACCGGTCTTCTTCATCTTCCGTTCCATCCTCCACCACAGATATGGCCTTCTTACTAACTACTAGTTTTATAGGTGAATTTGGTTCTGCAGGTGGATATAACACTAAATTCTTAGTGTTATGCCCATTAGAAATGACCATATTCCCTGAGCGGCACCCAATGTAAGCATCTGCAGTGGCCAGCCATGGCCTACCCAAAATTAGGGGATGATCAACCACTAAACATTATGTATGTAATACCAAGAAGTCTATGGGGTAATGCCATGAGTCCACTGAAATTGTCACATTTTCCAACATTCCTATAGGTTTGACTGTAGAGCAATCTGCTAATTCTAGTATTGTAGGTGTATGCTTTAAATTACGAAGTCCTAGCACATGCATAGTTTCAATGGTGATGACATTGATGGTAGCTTCCAGGTCTACCAATACATTTGGAATCTCTACCCCATTAATCTGTACTGTCAAGATCAGGTTCCCTAGATCTCCATATTTCACTGGCATTGATTTTCCCATCATAAAATCCGACAACTTTCCCATAACATGTATAGTGATGGGATCTTTAATTTTCTTGGCAGGTTTCTTTGAACAATATTCCCTAAGATTTTTTGCATAGATTGGCACATCCTCCATAGCTTTTAATAAGGAAATTTTAACAAATAAGTTTTGCGATTCTCCTTGTTAGCCCCCTGCTGCAGCAGGTTACTCATCTTTCATGATTGACATTTTTACATGCCAAATATGTCATACTTTGCATGATGCAATTTTCCACATTTGCTACAGAGGCCAAACAAAGGTGCCATGAGAGTGTGCCAGTTCAAGTGCCACTGATGTGTTCCAATTTTGATGTACTATTCCATTTCTCAAGATTTTTCAGTTAAAGGGAGGTCCAAATAGTTTAATATTGGTCTCCCTAGGTTTCAATTTCCTGTTTTAGAATATAGAGAATGAATATCTATCCAAACAGCTTAATCTTGGCAGATTCTTAGACAGGTAGAGAAGCAAGGGTGCTCAACAGCCTAATCTGAGCCCCTGGATGAAATAAGTGTAGATGTAGATAGGAAAAAAGTAAAAGGAAAAGTTGAAAAGCTGGGTCTGCAAGTCCAAGTGCACCCAAACCAAAAAAAAGAAAAAATGCTAGGTAAATAGGCTGGGTAGGTAGTTTTGAGGTTGCAGAATGTTGATTTGTGACGAATTTCATGTTTTCAAGTGTCATATCTATTCAAAATCACAATTATCAGGCAGTTTCCATTTGAAGGACTCAAGCGAGGCATGTCTAACTTCCCCTCCTTCTTCTTTTCTCAATCACTCACTAACTTCCTCAAAGAGGTCAAGATGTGCTTGATATCTCTCAGTTTCATCATTTTCATATCATTTACCTTGGTAAAGATCTGCTTTACTCAAGGAATGTTCATACTTCTTCTATGAATCATTTTCCCCTTAATAGCCTAAGTTTCACATACTTAGTGCTTTCTTATCACTTGTCATATTAACTACTAATTTTTACTATATAGTTCCCTATCTATTTCGCCTTCCCCTACTAAAACTATGTTAATAACTCCCCTATATACTTATCCCCTCCCCCTGGTTCAAAAATAACCATAAGTATCCCCTGGGAATTACTAAGTTTGCCCGAAACTTAGTAAGAACCCTCATGTTGTTTATAAAATCCCCTTCCAAATGCATTGGGACTCACTCCTACGCATAAAATCCCTCTCTCCGCCCTTATCCTAAAAGTCATGCATGCAAATATTTGACCCCGCGCACATTTAACCCCAAAAAACCCACTTTTCTAAAGTTTTCTACCCCTGCCGAATTAAAAATTAAAAAAAAATGGTGCGCAGGCCCCGTCCTTATCCATCCGCCGCCTTACCTTATTCGCTAACCGTCAGATCTGGCGCACCCGCGATCTATGGTGGGCGGGTATTTTCCTGCCTCGACATGCCGAGGGTTAGCACCTGGGACATTGGCGATTTTGTCGTCGTACTCTTGCCACGCGTCTCCCTCCCGGCTGTGGCGGAGCCCCCCCTACCAATACCGCCCAGGCGCAAGAGCGGTGTGCCACAAACTAGAAACCACCCTCCCCTTGCGTGACGTAAGCACCACGTCACCTGCCACATCACCGCCACCTCAACCCTTCCTGCTTGCGTCGGCCTCCTGCCACCGTACTGCCATGTCATCACCCTACCGTACTGCCACGTCACCCCGCTGACATCACCCTGCTAATGTCATCACCGTACAAGGGGGTCCCACTGCTGACGTCATCTGTCGTACCGTTGATGTCATGCTGACGTCATCCGCCAGGAAAAACGCGCAAGTGCAAAATCAAAGCTTCGGAAGCCCGGAATGAAAAACAGAGGCATTTTTCGATGCGCGATTAGCGCTTAGCGCTAATCACGCATCGCTACGAGAAATGAGCCAAAGTGGGGAATCTTTGGGGAATCTTTTGATTCCGCAGTCGTTTTTGCGCCAAAAAAGGCAGAAAAGGGCTGATTTTGCAGTTTTTAGCATATCAGAAGCAGAAAGAAGCTGAATTTAGTGTCAAAATGTATAAGGAAGCGGCAGAGAGTATCAATGGTGTGGCAAAGTGTATCAGTGGAGATTTTTCAGTGCTCGAGGCAGATAAACAATAAAGAGCCCTCTAGCAAAGTCAAGGAAGCAGTAAAAGCCATTTAAGGGCTCTCAAATCACAGTAAATACACATCAAAGTCACACAAGATCAGTGGACCAAAGCTCAAAGCATAGTTATTGCAAAAGCACTAGACCAGGTCACCAAGGACACCATATTAACTCATTTTGATCCAGCTGCCTCTGGCGCAACTTAAGAGATATTTACTTGCATTTAATTTCAGCACAAGTTTAGGTTTAAAAAGGTTTTTTCCCCCAGACCTGTTTAGGTCAGCTGTAATAAATATTTTTTGGATATTTACCCTATATATACAGCCCTGGACAATGTAATGAGGGTGGTTGGTTGTTGTTATTGGATGGATAGTTGGTTAATGCATTCCAAGAAAGACTTGCACTGTGTATCTGATATTTTTCTATAATCAAAGACTACTTACGAGCTTGGAGAATGGATTGTTTACTGTGTTTAATGGTTGAAGAGTGACTGCGGAATTCTTGTGCTGTTACATGACTCAATAAGTGCTTCTTACCTCTGTTTTCCATTCATAAATCAACATCTAAACAACAGAAAGAAAGATTAGCTTAGAACTTGTTTAACTGCACTCTATGCTCAATTTCTGTTGTTTCTTTATGTTTTCATCTGTTTTAGGCATAAATATTGATTCCACATGGCTCATGTTTGCCCTAATTCACCATGTATGACAGTTATCTAGGGATTCTTAACTGCCCCTGGATAGAGCTCATTCCCCTTCCCTCTGTAAGCTAAGCGAGAGATTCTTAATTGCCTCTCATTCCTTAAATTTCATTCCATCTTTTTAGCTTGAAGGTTGTTTTATGTGCAGCTACCTTGCTCCACTTTCCTCTTGTGACCAAGAAAACGCACCAGCAGTCTTACTCCACGACTCCATGCCCAACGGTTTGAAACTTACCACACTATGCATTGCCTCTTTACTTGAAAGCATCCTCCTTCCACCCAAACACCACCCAAACACAAACAAAACTCCTTGCACCCAATAACTAGCCTAAAATCATCATCAACAAAGATAAATCATTAAGAGAGAGCCCTTTCTGATTGTAGGTGGGCTAGAACCTACAATCCAAAGATTGGTTTGTGGTTACCTCGGCCGTATCCCTTTAGGAGCTTAGGGACAACCTGAGTGATAACATAATGGCGACTCCACTAGGGATCTCCTCAGATAATATCACAAAACCAATCCGAAGCTCTGCTGAGGAAGAAACTAACCTTTAAAAGTTTCTGTTCAACCTATATTGTTAGAAAAATCCCCAAAAAACAAGTTAGAAGCTGGCTCCCAAAAAGCATTCACGTTATACAAGATCAAATCCAGACCCAAATCCCCCAGTTTTTTTTTTAAATCCCAATATAATCCCTAAGATCCTTAGGAGACAAGAGAAACCAGAAGGTTTGACTGCTTCAAGTCCTGAAATTGTTTAGCCTAGCCATTTTTCAACCCTTGTTAAAGTTCTGTTTCGTTCGAACCCTACTTCCCCTTGTTCATCATCTTCTTCTCCAAGTACCATTTCCACACCTTCGTTCACTACACATACCACCACTACTACTCCGATTATCCCAGTTACTCCAATTGTTCAACTTATCCCTGTTGTTCCACTTATCCCTATTGTTCCACTTATCCCTGTTAATATGGCTAATAGATATGCACCTTTACAGCTGCCTGCAAATCCCGGGGCTATGCCTTAGGATTACCAGACCAAAATAATTATTTTGATGGCATAAATGTCTACACAACCCTTCAGCACACAAAGAAAATGCAGGACTACTTTCAGAGTTATGAGATTGATGATGATAGTGTGAGAATGAATATTTTTGTCCAAAGTTTAACCGGTGATGTTAGGACTTAGCTTAGAGCACTCCTAGCCAATTCCATAGCAGACCCTGAAGCCTTATATCAGTTGTTTATCAATAGATGGGAGAAGAAGAAATACCCCTTGGACATATTATCTGAGTATGACACTATCAAAAGAGGCCCTCAGGAAACTATTTTGGACTACTGTGCAAGGTTTAATAATGCTTATAATGCAATACCACAGAACTTAAGACCTCCACCTGATCTTGCTTTGTACAAATTCCATGATGGTTTTGATGCTGAAATGGCTTATCAGTTAAGGGAAAGAGCCCCTCAAAGCCTTGCATAAATGCAAAATGTTGTTGTTAGTGTGGAGGCAAACTTAATTGCCAAAAGACATAGAGCTAGGATAGAGAGAAGAACCACCTTTAAGGAAGAGCCGTCAGCCTTAGACCAGAAACTAGATGCTATTATCAGTGGCATGCATAGGCTGGGAGACAGAGTAGAAAGTATTGAGAGGAAATCATCATGGGAAGGACAACAGCCCAACACCATAAGGAACCCAAATTTGAGGAAAGCTCAGAACAAAAATGCTGGAAGGGCTAGTCCTGACCATGATATAAGACCTCCTTTCCAAGAAAACTACGTAGAGGCATCCACTTCTAGTGAGTCCATAGAAGAGACTCACATGAACTTGATAGATTCAAAAAATGAGCAACAAATTTTTCTAACTCAAGAAGACCAAGACTACCCTGATGTAAAACAATTTTAGACCAACTTGGGAGAGTCTTTTGACTTTAAACAAGGCTATGATTCTATTGTGTATGAGGTCCACAAGCAATATAAGCTGAGAACAAGAACCATTGATATCCCTGCACATAGCAAAACAAAGGACATCAAGCAACCCAACAAGATTAAAGACAAGGTTATCATAACCGAACCAGCTGATAGTTCTGTCCCAAACCCACACCAAGTGACTGTAGAGGACATAACAGACATACAATCTCCTACTACTGATCAGCCTCTGCCTCCTTCTTCCTCGAAAGAAAATTTGAACAACAATCCCAAAAATCTTCCCAAAATAGAAAAACCAAAAACTGTCATTCACCATAACGCAGACAATCAAAAGGAAAACATAGAAAGTATGCTTGATAAGGAGAAATCTGCTACTATTAACACAAAGATTCCATTGGAAAAACCATTTAATTTAGAAGCAAAGATTGGAAAACTTAATATATCCATCCCCCTCTCAGAACTTGCCAAACATGATGTGTATAGGCAACAAATTCAAAGGTCACTTCAAATGCCAGAGATCAAGGATAATGTAAATGTTTTAGATGATACCCCTGAGCTGTTGTTTGGTCCAGAAGTTAATGGAAAAACAACATATGGACCTGTTCCACCCTTTTATGTCAGTTTTCACATACATCAAAAAATCTTGCACAATGCTATGTTTGACTCAGGTGCCTCACACAATCTTATTCCCAAAGCTGTAATGGAAAAGTTGAACCTTGATGTCACAAGACCCTACAAAGATCTATACTCCTTTGACTCAACTCAGGTCAAGTGTTTAGGCTTAATTAAAGACCTTTGTGTGTCTTTAGTCCAATTTCCCAACAAGACAATCCTAATGGATGTAGTAGTTGCTGACATTGCAACAAAATATGGCATGCTCCTATCAATATCATGGGGAGAAAAACTCCAAGGATCCCTTCAATGCGACCTCTCTTATGCCACTATTTTTGTCTTTGGGCAACCAAAGAGACTGTACAGAGAAACACTCATGAAGTATGTGGTAAGTAGTGAGGAAAAGCCCCAAAATTTTCCAATTTACTCAATCCATTCTGATATGGATTCATTTATTCTTTTTAACGATGACACCAATCCTCCAACTAATGAGAAGCCTTTAGCTTTAGAGCTAGAGACATGCATAAATGAAGAATCGGTTGCCCATGCCCATGACTTGGTCACAACAATCAAGGCAACCAGCAAACCAGAAGAACCTCCTCAAACAGAAATTTTAAATCTGTTCAATCCTAAAATAACTGAAACTCTTAATACAAACCAATAGCAAGAAATTACATGGTATTTAGAGTTTGATGGTTCTGTCAACAAATTAGGAGCAGGGGCTGGGGTATGGATTCACAATACAAATAACAATCATGCAGAAGGCCATGCCTACAGACTAAATTTCAGATGTACCAACAACATGGCAGATTATGAAGCTATCCTCCTAGGCCTAAAATTGCTCAAAGTTCTAGGAGCTACAAAAGTGTCCATTCTAGGTGACTCTGATTTAATCATACAAAAATGAAAGGTAACTTTGTTACTAATGACAATAGAATGACGGCCTATAGGACTGCTGCCAAAGAAATACTGAATACCTTCACTGAATCTGAGCTTGCCAAGATTTCTAGAAACCAAAACATACATGCACACAGCCTAGCCACTTTTGCTAGTACATGCAAGCTTCCCTTTGAGCCAAATCACCATTTTACTGCTGAGATAAAACATAGGCCTGTTGTCCCGAACAATGTTAAGGACTGGCAAGTATTTGAAAATGATGCCCAGATTAACAATTTCCTCACTCTTGAGGGCGAGTTTTCAAATTTAAACATTGACATAGAGGCCATGGATGATTCCCAACAACAAACAAATAAAAATCAGCAGGCTGTGACAGCCACAACAATAAAACAAATCCTTAAACCGACTGTTTTTGACAATGCAAACATAGAAGAGTTGAAACAAATGCATTTAGAGGAAACAACCAAAGCAAAGGCCGAGTTCATTAATCTAAAGGATAACTTTTTGCCTGATGGCCTCACTCCATTAGAAGACATGTTTGATGATAATGATATCCCCAAAAAGCCAAAAATGGAGCCTCTAAATGCTGCTATAGAAGAACACAACATAGGACAGCAGAGAAGCCCAAAATGATTAAATTGTCCAAAAATCTGCCCCCTGATCAAAAACCAAAGTATGTGGATTTGTTCAAAGAGTTCCAAGATGTATTTGCTTGGAGTTATGAGGACTTGAAGTCCTATGACACCTCAGTGATTCAACATACCATTCCCTTAAAACCAAATAAAAAACCATTCAAACAGAAACTTAGAATAATTAACCCTATGCTTCTTCCCCTCATTGAGAAGGAAGTGAAGAGAATGTTTGAAGCTGGTATCATAGCACCCATCAGATTTTCTAAATGGGTATCCAATCTGGTCCCCACAAGGAAAAAATCAGGGGAGATCAGACTGTGTGTAGATCTAAGAAATTTAAACCAGGTCTCTTTAAAAGACCAATATCCTTTGCCTAAAATGGACCACATCCTACAAAGAGTAGTGGGGTCATCTAGAATCTCTTTACTAGATGGATTTTCAGGTTTCAACCAAATACTTGTTCACCTAGATGACCAAGACAAGACAGCCTTTACCACGCCTTGGGGAACATTTAAGTATGTTAAAATGCCTTTCGGCTTAAAGAACGCTGGTGCTACCTTTCAAAGGGCAATGGATATTGTGTTTTCCAAGGAAATCCATGAATTCCTTGTTGTCTATCTTGATGACTTAACCCCTTTCTCCAAATCTGATCAAGAACACCTCCAACACTTAAGGAAAATCTTCATAACATGCATGAAATATGGCATTTCCTTGAACCCCAAGAAGTCCTTGTTTGGCCTTGAGGAAGGTAAGGTACTAGGCCACATCATCTCAAAAGACGGTATCAGAATTGATCCGAAAAGGATCCAAGCCATCCTTGAAATTCCATACCCAAGAAACATAAAAGAGTTGCAAGCATTCCTTGGAAAGATCAATTTCCTAAGGAGATTTATCCCAAATTTAGCCGAAATGATAAGACTGTAAAGAAACATGTTAAAAAAGAATGCCAAGGTAAGATGGTCTCTTGAAACCAAGCAGGCTTTTGAGAGTATCAAAGCTGCCTTGACTCAAACGCCTGTACTCACAAGTCCGCAATTTGACAAAGATTTTATCATTTTTTCTTTTGCATCTGAACACACTATAGCGGTTGTCCTTCTGCAAAAAGATGACCAAGGAAATGAAAATCCAATTGCATTCTTCAGTCGAGCCTTAAGAGATGCACCCTTGAAATACCAAATCATGGAGAAGCAGGCCTATGCCCTTGTTAAAGCCATCAAAGACTTTAGAGTTTATATCCTATTTTCACATGTGATCGCCTATATACCAAACTCTGTTGTAAAAGACATATTAACTCAAGAGGGACTAGAAGGCAAAAGAGGAAAATGGATTGCCAATATTCTTGAATATGACATTGATATAAAACCCACAAAGCTGATAAAAGGACAAGGTTTAGCCAAGCTAATGTCCGAAACAAATTTTTAGGCTTTAGACATTAACCAACTGGACAATGAACAGGAGCTGGTGACTCCACAGATCAGTGAAACCTTTCTACAGTCCCCATGGTATGCTGATATTTGTTATGTATTGTTAAACCTGTGTGCTCCCCCAGGGTTGTCCAAAACCAAAAAGAGATTTTTAAAAATGAAAGCATCAAAGTTTTGTGTCTTAGACGGTGCCCTGTTTTGGAGAAATCATGAAGGAATATTGCTAAACTGTTTAGCTATAAATGAAACTAACAGCATCATGAAAGAATTCCATGCAGGGGACTGTGGAGGTCATCTATATTGGAATTCCACTGTTGACAAGATTTTAAGGGCAGGTTATTATTGGCCCTCTCTATTTGGAGATGTCAAAAAATTTGTTGTTTCATGTCACAAATGCCAAATCTTTGAAGCAAAAAGAAAACTGTTGCCTTTGCCACTGAAGCCCATCTCAACCGAAAAGCCTTTTCAACAATGGGGTCTTGACTTCATAGGTGAAATCCATCCCTCTTCTTCAGGCCAGCACAAGTGGATTTTAACAGCCACCGACTATTTCACCAAGTGGATCGAAGCCATCCCATGTAGGCAAGCCAATGACTCCACTATTATCCAATTCCTTGAGGACAATATCCTTTCCAGATTTGGCTGCCCTAAGAAAATCATCACTGACAATGTTGCTGCCTTCAAATCTAGAAAAATGATCAACTTCTGCCATAAATTTCATATTTCTTTGGGCCACTCTATAGCCTACTACCCTCAAGGTAATGGCCTGGCCGAATCATCCAACAAAAGCCTCATCAACATCATAAAGAAAGTGTTGGAAGAAAACAAAAAGAACTGGCATAGGAAGCTCACAAATGCCCTGTGGGCAGACAGACTTTCAACCAAGAGATCCATTGGGATGAGCCCCTATGAGCTAGTATATGGCATGGAAGCCAAATTTCCTTCATCTTTGGGCATCCCTACTATCAAACTGTTATAGGAAATTCAGGCTGAACCAAATTACATTCAAAGGAGAATCAATCAGACCATTCATCTTCAACAAACAAGAGAGCAAGTGTATGATAGAGCTCAGATTTTGCAGGAGAAGCTCAAAAATATGTTTGATAAGAGAACCAATGATGAGGATTTTTGTGTTGGTAGCAAAGTTCTAAGGTGAGATTCACGAAGAGAAGACAAGGGAAAACATGCAAAATTTGATTTTCTCTGGAAAGGTCTGTTAATTATCATCGTTTTGCAAGGAAATAAGCCCATAGAATTCTACTGATTGTGAATTGCGATGGGTTTTGGATCTAATATTTTATACACTGTATTTAATAATCTCGACGGGTCCATAGAGCGCCTCATGTAAGAGTGTGTATGCCAATGGAAAATGTCGATTGTGATTTTTGACAGAGCTGCAGAACTGTCACTTTTTCTTCTTAACCAACCATTTTGTATGTGACCACTTGGCCTTAATTGTGAGATAGGAAGGGAAGATGGTGGGACCACCGATTTCAGGGGAATTGCCAAAATTGACTCCAGATCATGAATTTAAGTGGTAGTGAGCCAGCTTTAGAGGAGAAAATTGTGGAAACATTGAAAAAAGTCATAACTAAGGAAATTTTCAACCAAATGGGATGCAAAAGGAGGCTAGATAGCCATATTTTAGCATTACGAACTCATTGAAATAGGTTTCAGGATAAAAGGAGCACTTCTAGATCAGTTTTCTGAAAGGTGAAGCCTATATGTGCCATGGTCAACCAGAGTGTTGGTTCACTTTATGGAGGAGTTTGAAGATGGAGATGACCTTATAGGTGTCTTCCAGCCTCCATGTGCTTTCTGCAGTAGCCATTACATCAATGTTGTAGCTTTATTTCTTCTTTTCTCTATATGTGTTTTGGAGAAGAGACTTGTTTATGTGTTTCAAGTGGATTTTGGTACTGTTTATGCTCTTTGGAGTTGGAGTATGGGGTCTTGGTGTAAGATGCATGTGCTTGTTGAAGGTTTACACATTTGATTGTAGGTTAACATGTGTATGGAGTGAGAACTTTTACAGAAGTTGTTTCTTTGAAGGAGAAACTAGCAATTCCATTTCAATAGTTTATGTACTCTTTTTTGTAGATATTGAGCATAATGAGAAGGGGTCATGCCTTTAGAGCTGATCCAAGGAGATGTAACCTAGGAGGGGTGAACTCCTTTAACAATGGATGGTGTATTCTTGATTGATTTATGCTTCCTTTCAATGTTTTGGTTTCGTGTTTTAAGTTTTCTTCATGATGTTAGCCTCCTACTGGAGCAGGTTACTCATCTTTCATGATTGACATTTTTACATGCCAAATATGTCATCCTTTGCATGCTGCAATGTTCCATATTTGCTACAAAGGCCAAAGAAGGAGGCCATGAGAGTGTGCTAGCCTAAATGCCACTGCTGTGTTCCAATTTTGATGTGCTATTCCTTTTTTGAAGAATTTTCAGTTAAAGGGAGGTCCAAACAGTTCAATCTTGGTCTCCCTAGGTTTCAATTTCTTGTTTTAGAATGTAGAGAATGAACATCTGACCAAACAGCTTAATCTTGGCAGATTCTTAGACAGGTAGAGAATTAAGGAGCTCAACTGCTTAATCTAGGCCCTTGGAAGAAATAAGGGTAGTTTTTAGATAGGAGGACAGAATAAGAAAAAGACGAAAAGTTGGGTCTGCAAATCTAAGTACACCCGAACCAAGAAGAAGAAAAAATGCTAGGTAAGTAGGCTGGGTAGGTAGTTTGAGGTTGCAGAATGTTGATTTGTGATCAATTTCATGTTTTCAAATGGCATATCTATTCAAGTCACAATTATCACATAGTTTTCATTTGAAGGACTTCAAGCGAGGCATGACTAACTTCCCCCTTCTTCCTTATTCCCTAAATCACTGACTAACTCCCCTAAAAGAGGTCAAGATCTGCTTGATATCTCTTAGTTTCATCATTTTCATATCAATTTGCCTTGGTAAAGATCTGCTTTACTCAAGGAATGTTCATTCCGTTTACGAATCATTTTCCCCCTGATAGCCTGAGATTCACATACTTAGCGCTTTCTTATCACTTGTCATATTAAGTACTGATTTTACTATGTAGCTCCCTATCTATCTCCCCTTCCCCTATTTAAAATATGTTTAATAACTCCCCAATATACTTATCCCTCCCCCTGGTTGAAAAATAACCATAAAGTACACTTGGGAATTGCTAAGTTTATTTGAAACTCAGCAAGAACCCTCATTTCCCCCCTCAAACCATTTTCTCATGCATTTCGGACTCCTTCCGATGCACAAAACCCTTCATCACTCCATAAGTCCTTCCTCTAACCTCTCTGACTCCTTCACAAAGCACAAAATCCTCCCAAGTACCTTTAAAAATCCTTCCAAGGCATCAAAAATCCCTTTTGGGCTATCGAACCCCCTCCGATGCGATATCGCAATCGGGAGGGAAGTCATGTATTAAAACAGCGCATAAAGTGTACCCCCAATTGGTTTGGCCGACAGTGATATCGCTGATCGGCGTATCATTATGACAAAGCAAAGCATGCATGCGTGCTTCCGATATGGTCATCGTCGATGGTCTATTGCCGATCGCATATTGGCGATTGGCGTTTCATGAATCCACACCATATATATATGGGCCCCGTCTCTTATCCTGCCACATCACCCTGCCACCTCCCCCCTTCCTGCCTGCATCGGCCTGCCATCGTACTGCCACGTCATCACCCTACCGTACTGCCACATCACCCGGCTGACATCATCTGTCGTACCGCTAACGTCATGCTGACGTCACTTGCTGAAAACGTGCAAGTGCAAAATCGAAGCTTCGAAAGGCCGGAATGAAAAACAGAGGCAATTTTCAATGCGCGATTAGTGCTATGCTACGGGAAATAGGCCGAAATGCTGAATCTTTTTGTTCAGCACTCATTTTTGCACCGAAAAGGGTAGAAAAGGGTCGATTTAACAGTTCTAGCGTGTCAGTAGAGAGAGAGAGCCTTGATTCAGGCATTAAAGAGTATCAGAAGTGGAAAGAGGCCAAAACTCATGTCAAAGTGTATCAGTGTTGTGGCAAAGTGTATCAGTGAAGATCTATCAGCGGCCCGAAGCAGGAAAACATTAAAGAGTCCTCAAGCAAAGTCAACAAAACAATAGATGCCATTTAAAAGCTCTCAAATCACAGTTACTGCACATCAAAGTCACATGAGATCAGTGGACCAAAGCTCAAAGCACAGTTATTGCAGAAGCACTGCACCAAGCCACCGAGGACACCATATTAACTCATTTTGATCTAGCTACCCCTGGTGCAGCTCAAAAGATATCTACTCGCATTTAATTTCAGCACAAGTTTAGGTTTAAAAAGCTTTTTCCCGCAGACCTGTTTAGGTCGGTTGTAATAAATACTTTTGGATATTTACCCATATATACAACCCTGAACAATGTAATGTGGGGTGGAAGTTGGATGATTGATTAACTCCAAGAGAGACTCGCTCTGTATATCTGATATTTTATATAATCAAAGACTGCTTACAAGTGTGGAGAACGGAATGTTTGCTGTGTTTAATGGTCAAAAAGTGACTGTGGAATTCTTGTGTTGTTACATGAATCAATAAGTGCTTCTTACCTCCTCTGTTTTCCATTATTAAAACACCATCTAAACAGCAGAAAGAAAGATTAGCTTAGAACTTGTTTAACTGCACTCTATGCTCAATTTCTGTCGTTTCTTTATGTTTTCATCTGTTTTAGGCATAAATATGGATTCCTCATGGCTCATATTTGCCCTAACTCACCATGTATGACAGTTATCCGGGGATTCTTAACTGCCCCTAGATAGAGCTCATTAGCCTTACCTCTGTTAAGCTGAGGGAGAGATTCTTAATTGCCTCTCATTCCTTATAATTTCATTTCATCTCTTTTAGCTTGAAGGTTGTTTTATGTGCAGCTCCCTTGCTCCATATTCCTATTGTGACCAGGAAATGCAACAGCAGTCCTACTCCATGACTCCATGCCCAATGGTTTGAAACTTATCACACTATGCATTGCCTCTCTACTTGAAAGCATCTTCCTTCCATCCAAACACCACCCAAACACAGACAAAACCCCTTTGAACTCAATAACTAGCCTAAAATCATCATTAACAAAGCTAAATCATTAAGAGAGAGCCCTCTCTAATTGCAGGTGGGCTAGAACTTTCAATCCAAAGATTG